>CACVCL010032231.1:0-19372 GCA_902729485.2 Mus minutoides | reverse complement strand
GTGTGTGTGTGTGAGTGTGTGTGGGGGGGTTGTGCATGCGCAGTGGAGCCGGCAGCGCGGGGAGGGTGTGGAGGGGGCTTTTAGAGGAGAAGCAGGGGAAAAGGGAAGCGGAGGGAGAGGAAGGGCGGGGGGTGGGGGGGATGGGGGTGAGAGCGCGCTGTGCGCATGCGTACAAGGGCTAGCGACGACGGTGGCGGGGGAGGCTCGGGGATGACAGTGTCTTTGCCCGTTGGGGTAACGGTCGTCGTTACCGGCCGGGCCTGAGGCGCCGCACCATCCACCGCGGCCGGAGTAGCCCCGGCCCAACGGAGCTAGAGCGGCGCGAGAAGAAGGGTGAGGGCGGCCAGGCGCGAGGGAGGGGCCTGCAGCGGGCCTGGTCGTGCGCGCTGGGTGGCGGCGGCGGCGGCCGTGGCTTGGCGGCGGGGTGAGCTCGCTCAAACCGCGGCTGGGCAGGCGGCAGCGGCAGCGGCGGCGGCGCACCGGGGCAGTCGCGCTTGGGGGAGTCGTCCGTGCCGTGTCGAAAAGATGGCCGGGCTGTGAGGGGGCGGCGCTTGCGCTGGTGACCCCAAGTGTGCGGCTGAGAAGCGGAGGGGCGCCGCCGCCGCCGCCGCCGCCGCTGCTGCCTGCCCGCCCGGCCTGCTCCCCGCCCCCTCCCGCCGCCGGGCCCCGCGCGCACTTCCTCCCGGGCCTCCCTTTCGGGCGGGGGCTGCCCGCCCGCCTGCCGCGCCAGGCGCAGCGTGGGCCCCGCGTCCGGCATGGCGAGAACGGCAGCGGTGCCCTCCCGCCGCAGCAGCAGCAGCAACAGCAGCAGCAACAGCAACCTCCGCCGCCGCGGCTGCTGGCACTAGACCCGGGAAGCCCACGCCTGCGCCGTAGTCCCCGTCGTCCCGCTGCCTCCGCGCCGGCGCTGCGATGGAGTAAGGGCCCCGCCGTCGGAAGAGAAACGTGTGCCCCGCCTGGACCCCACCGGGCCCGCTCCCGTGCGCGCCAGCTCCACCCGGAGGTGCCTCCGCGGCCGGACATGCTGCTCGAGCGCAGGCCGCCCGCCGAGCCGCGGGGCTAGAGCGAAACCCGGAGCCTGTCCGGAGCACCCAGCCGCGGCCGCGTCGGACGAACTCGATCGCTGATTTCTCTTGTCTCTCTTGGGTCTGCAAGTCTCAGGGACGGAGGAGGGGCGCCGAGGCCCCCATGTGTGGGAGGATTGCTTCAGCTTCACAAACTTGCACGGATTTTGGTTGCTGCTTTGGCCAGGGGTTCTGTTCAGATTTCTTCCGAATTGTTGTAAATTCGCCATTGTTCCCTGGCTGCTTACAAACTTGGATCCGGAATTTCTTTTCAACCGGGAGCTATTGGTGTCGAAGTGTCTGCAATGAACCCGGTGAATGCTACTGCTCTCTACATTTCCGCGAGCCGCCTAGTGCTCAACTACGACCCCGGAGACCCCAAGGCGTTTACAGAGATTAACAGGCTCTTGCCTTACTTCCGACAGTCCCTCTCGTGCTGTGTTTGCGGTGAGACACTTCTTTATTGTTCCCCTTTCCCTGCTTGTTTTCTAAAGTCCCTTAAGGAGTAGTAACGTGAACGGTTGGCCGGCCCGGTAGTTCGTTTTAAGGGGTGGTGCTGTGCAGTAGTCCACGGTCGTTAGTTTTGAAACTCGCCCAGGGACTTTTGCCCGGTGTTTCAGAAAGGCCAAGAGCCTTTTTCAGCCACCTTAGTACGGAGGCTTTAACGTTCAAAACGGTTTCATTTCGCCTTGACACATCTTTCTGATGTTTTATTTTTTAAAATACATTTTAAGAAATTCTTTGATGGCTTCACACGTTTAGCGGTGCTGTCTTAAATGGGGTTGAAATGCCAGCAGCATGCTGCCTTCTTTTTTAAACCTCTGCTGCGGGAACTGATTGAATACCATTGTCATTAAATGTGGTCAAACATTGTTAAGAAATATGCGCTGCACTCGTGTTTTGCAGAGGGTGGATGGTATAATCTTGATGCACCTCCAGCCAGAGACCTCAGTGCCCCAGGTTCTACAACAGATGGTTTGAAGGTTAGCACTGACCTAATGAAGCTGATGGTACTTTTTAGTTGGTGAGATTTTTTACAGACTAGATTTTCTGTAGTTTTAATGTCAGGCGGCCTGGCAGAGTCGCATTGTTTATTTACTTGCTTATTTAAAGCAGGTTCCTACTATGTAGCTTAGGGACTTCGAACTAGTGGTCTTAGTGTCTCCTGTCTCCTGAATGCCGGTATTTCAGGCATGCAAAGCCATGCCCCGTTTCAGAGGATTATTTTTAGATTTTTTTTTTCAAAGGATATTAGCCCCTGTCGGTTACAATACTTAATGACTCGTAAGAGATGAGTGAAAATATTGTCTAACTGGAAAGTGTCTAAAGGGTGATCACTTGTGTTAACTGGGCACAAATAGTAAGTATTTGACACTCAGAAAACCAGAACGATTATCCTCTGTCCCTCTTGAGATGGTATAAGTCCTCCGCCTATTAGAAAATGAGACGTTTAATATAAATGAAAGAGCAACAAGGAAGTACTGATAATGTACTCACTCCACTTACTGTGCTTGTTGGAGGCCTTGTTAACCCAAACTCTCTGTTCAGTCAGTATTTAGACATTGAGGCACTTTAAGTGGAGATGAGTAATTTTTCGATAGTAATGGCTGAGCCATAGAAATGGTATTCAGGATTCATCCATCACTTTTGTATAGCTCAGGGCAGGACACCGAGGGCTGCCAAAAGGGTGGAGATTGGGTTTTTCCTGGTTAGGTACTTAATTTCATAAGCGTTTAAGCAACCAAGTGATTAAGCAGTGCCTTGACGACTAACAGACACAGGACTTTTACAGGGAAGCAGTCACTTAGAGCCTTAGGCCTCAGTGTCTTGGTGTGTGAATACTGAGTTAGTTTGCTTTCAGTTTAGATAAAACCAAGGGGAGTGGACTGAGAACTTGCTTGGTTTAATGGTCTTCTCTCTTGCAGTCTCACTTTTAATTTTTTAGTGGCGCTGGTCATCAAAATCAGGGCCTATTGAAGAGCTCGCTGCCTCTGAGCTCACTTACAAAGCCTGTAAGATTGAGGCTCTGGTGTAGCCCAACTTCTCCCTGACACGCCTCCCCCTTTGTTTTTAGGAGGAGCAGTAGGTTTGTTGAAGTGGCAAAGTAGGGGACAGACAGGTCAGTAAGGTCATGGCCATGTTATTCTGCAGACAGTTGTACTTAGTAAAAGCATTTTTAGTTAACACTTGAAAATATGTTAACCTTCTTTACCAGATGGGCAGGTCTTAGCTCTGCTAGAAAATGGTGATTTGGGATGGTGCTTAGATGTTTGGAAGTTGAAAACCTTCCTTTACTTTGCATCGCAGCCCAGGGCTTTCTCATGCCAGATAGGCATCCTGCTCTATACTATATTCTCTCTCTCTCTCTCTTTTTATTTTTTATGTTTCCGAGACATGTCTCACTACATATACTAGGCTGGCTTCAAACTGGTGAAGATCCTGCCTTAGCCTTCTCAGTGCAAGGATTCTTGGTGTGTTCCACCAAGCCAGGTGGGATTTTAAATTATTCAGAGATGGTTTAACTAAACATGGCCTTAATAATTTAAACATGGATTTAAAAAAGACATTAAATATTAAGCTACATTAAAAAGATTACTTTTATGTGTTTGGCTGTTTTGTCTGTGCGTGTGTGTATATACACTGTGTGTGTGCAGTGCCTGAGGTCAGAAGAGACTTGTATCACCTGGGAATGGAATTCCTCTCATGAGCTGCCAAGTAGGTGCTGGGAGTCAAACCCTGGTCTCCTGAAGAACAGTTTGTGCTCTTAACTGCTGAGCCATCTCACCAGCCTTGAAGTTACACATTAAGAAGCCTATTTAATACTCAAGTCTTGACAACACAATCGACTTTATGACTGTTTAACTTAGTGGTTATTCTCTTTGGTTCTTGTCTCCTTTCCTTTCATATTATGGAAAAGGTTTGTGGGTTTTACTTAAAATTGTGTGGCCTTTAATGACATTTTGATAATAGAGATATTGGTCTAAGTTTTTCCCCATGCCCCACAAGCCCATGATTATGAAGAGAAAGAGAAATTATTATTATTATTATTATTATTACTTTAAAAGATTTATTTATTATTCTATCTAAGTACACTGTAGTTGTCTACAGCTACCAGAAGAGGGCATCAGATCTTATTACAGATAGATGGCTGTGAGCCACCATGTGGTTGCTGGGATTTGAACTCAGGACCTTTGGAAGAGCAGTCAGTGCTCTTAACCACTGAGCCATCTCCAGCCCTGAGAAGTTATTTTTATTCAGCTCTAGCACTGCTTAGTTTTGTGTTAGGTACAATCCTATAATTTTTTTTTTAAGCTCAAAAACAAGTTCACTAATAATATTCATGTGCAGTTTTTTTTTAAAGATTTATTTATTATTATATCTAAGTACACTGTAGCTGTCTACAGATGCACCAGAAGAGGGCATCAGATCTCATTACGGATGGTTGTGAGCCACCATGTGGTTGCTGGGATTTGAACTCAGGACCTTCAGAAGAGCAGTTGGTGCTCTTAACCACTGAGCCACCTCTCCAGCCCTCATGTGCAGTTTTATTTCTTGAAAATAATAAATATGTGAAAATTAAGTTTAATTCTGTCTTGGTGCTGTAAATAGGATGTTGTATTTGTGGTCAATTTTCCACAATAAAATAGATGTTTTTATTTTGTTTTTACCTTTTAAAGCATGTTATTTATATTTTTCTTCCTTACATTTCTTCCCCACTTTCTGGGGCTTGAACATGGGACCTTGTGCATATCGTATACATGTATAGCCGTCCTTGAACTAGTGACCTTACCTCCTCAGCCTTGTGAACTTGGCACTACAGTCCTGGACCAGTAGGGCCTGGCTTCCCTAAAATTTCTTTTGCCTTAAGATAATACTCACTTTCTGTAAAGGTCCTAAAACTCAATTTGCTTCTTTCTGTGAATGCTCCTTGCTCACTCTAGCAAAAAGTTCTTTGTCTTTTGAACCTCTATAACCCTTCGTTGTAGTTGTTAGGCTATGTTATAGTTCCTTCCAACTCAGATTTGATAGTTATATTTTAGTTTCCCAGTCTATGTATGTCTCTGGGCAAAATGCTGTTTGTTGTGCATTCTGTGCTGCTCCTTTCACTCTTTTCTGCCCAAGGAGGGAGGAAGGGAGGGAGGGAGGGAAGGAGGGAAGGAGGGGAAAAGCCCAATGTTCGCTTGCTCGCTCGCTCGGCAGGTAGATGCAGGTAGATTCATGCTCAGCTTTTCTACTTGTCTTAGGGCACTGCGACCATGGCAGCTCTTATAAAGGGAAACATTTAGCTGGGCCTGGCTTACTGGGTCAGAGGTGTAGCACATAAGTGTCATGGCAGGAAGCATGGCAGACAGACATGGTGCTAGAGAAGGAGCCAGAGGCTTCTATATTTGGATCTGCAGGTACCACAAGGAGAGAGAGAGAGAGAGAGAGAGAGAGGGGAGAAGGAGAGAGAGAGAGGAGAAGGAGAGAGAGAGAGGAGGAGGAGAAGGAGAAGGAGAAAGAGAAGAGAGGGGGAGGAGAGGAGAAGAGAAGAGGGAGAGGAGAGAGAGAGAGAGAAAGAGAAAGAGAGGCACACACACAAACACATGCACGGCCTAGCTTGAGCTTCTAAACCTCAAAGCTTTCCCTTGGTGATACACTTCTGCTCCAGCAAGGCCACACCTACTTCAACAAGACCTCAAGTCTTTAATCCTTTAAAAATATATGAACCTGTGGGGTCCATTTCTATTTAAACCATTGTACTACTGAACACAAGTTGCTTTAAAATTTGTTCTAGTTTCCTTTATCTGTTTTTTCCTTAAATGTAGTTATTTGTGGGCTTATTATTATTTTATTTTATGTGTATGTGCCTGAGCGTGTGTATGTGCCCCAGGGGCATGCAGTGCCCTAGGAGGTCAGAAGAGGGTCTTAGATCCTGTGGGACTGGAGTTTTAGTTTGTGCTAGGAACTTAATCCCGGTTCCTTGTAAAAGTAGCAGGTGCTTGTTTGTTTAAGACAGGGTTTCTCTGAGTGTGTAGCCCTAGCTGTCCTGGAACTGGTTTTATAGACCAGGCTGGCCTGCCTTTGCCTTCCAGTGTTGGAATTGAAGGTGGGTACCACCACCGTCAGCTAGTAGCAGGTGCTTTTAACTGGATAGCTATCTCTTCAGCTACTATGGTGGGCTTTCCTCTTCTTTTTAATTTGAGAGAAGGCCTCACTAGCCCTGGCTGGTCTGGAATTTCTGTGTAGTCAAGGCTGGCCTCTCACAATAGTCTGCCTGCCTGCCTCTACATCCAGAGTGTTGGGATTAAATGCAGTGTGCCACTGTGCATAGCTCTAGTGTCTTAAAAGAAAAAAATTTAAAAAAATTATTTTAATGTGTGTTAATGTTTTGGCTGCACTCCTGTGTGTGTGTATGTGTGTGTGCGTGTGTATACCTAATATGTGCTCTCAGAGTCCAGAAGGTGTTGCCAGATGTCTTGCAATTGAAGTTAACAGATGGTTATGAGCTGCCATATGAGTGTTGTTATCTGCTTAGTTTTTTCTCTAGCCCTGTCTTGAAACATTTTAAATTTACAGGAGCAAATCTATCTACTGAAAGTCTTGGACTGGCATATACTGGGTGCTCGATATCTCACTTAGAAAGGTTGTTTTTGTTTGTTTGTTTGTTTGAGATTTTATTTATCTTTTGTATGTGTGTGTCACTAGTATGTATGCTAGTTTATATATCTGTGTTGTGTGCATGCAGTGTGTGTTGAGGCCACAAGAGAGTGTTGGATCTTTTGGAACTGGAGTTAGAGACAGTTGAGAGCTGCTGTGGATGGTAGTAACTGAAGCAGTGCTCTAACTGAGCACTCGCTCCAGCCCCAGGGTGCCTCATATCCCACGCGGGAGGAAAAAGAGCCTGTAACAGTCAGGGCACTTGTTAAATGTGGAACATTCACTGGATTAAAGTTTTTTTTTTTCCCCTGGCTGTCCTGGAACTCACTTTGTAAACCAGGCTGGCCTTGAACTCAGAACTCAGAAATCCCCCTGCCTCTGCCTCACAAGTGCTGAGATTAAAGGTGTAGGCCACCAAGCCTGGTTCCAGATTTATTTTTTGAAGTGTTAACAATGTCATTGTTTCTTTTTCAGTTACTTTGTATATTTCAAGAGTCTGACTTTTTTTTTTTTTTTAAAGATTTATTTTATTTATTATATGTAAGAACACTGTAGCTGTCTTCAGACACTCCAGAAGAGGGCGCCAGATCTCGTTACGGATGGTTGTGAGCCACCATGTGGATGCTGGGATTTGAACTTATCACCTTCGGAAGAGCAGTCGGGTGCTCTTACCCACTGAGCCATCACACCAGCCCAGAGTCTGACATTTCTAATGAATGAGATGGCAGTGCTGCAGAGAATTGCTGTTTGGTCCAGACCACAGGGAGCGGCTGGGGTAGTAATTGAGTACTGTTTTTAAGTGTCAGTACTAAGGTCTTATTTTTAATGTTAGCTTGGCATTGTCAGGTAGTTGGGTTTCTTTTGTTGGTCTGAGAATTGATACACTAGCTGTATGGATTTAAGGTTTTTGTAAACTTGTCAGTCTTCAAGTGGTATGCATTTGATAAACAGATTAGACTGTTAGAACTTGAAGTTATTGTGGGAGATATTACAGTCCTATAAAATAATATGATCAGATTCGTACTTTGGAATACAAATACTGTCCTGGTACTTTAATGAGTCTAGAAACAAAGTGGCTTAGGCTTGCCTTTTAGGTATTATAATTCTTAATAAGTAGGCAGGGCCTGGATTGGAGATAAATATTTTCCAATGACATAGTATGGACATAGTGACCAGTATTGTTTGTTTGTTGTTTTGTGTTAAGGACTTTAAACTGTACTGACTTTAAAAAATGTTTATTAGTGGGCTGGAGAGATGGCTTAGCAGTTAATAACACTGGTTGCTCTTCTATAGGTCCTGAATTCAATTCCCACCAACCACTTGGTGGCTCACAATCTACATTTAAAAAAAGGGGAGGGGGTGGGGGGAAGCCGGGCATGGTGGCGCATGCCTTTAATCCCAGCACTTGGGAGGCAGAGGCAGGTGGATTTCTGAGTTCGAGGCCAGCCTGGTTTACAGAGTGAGTTCCAGGACAGCCAGAGCTACACAGAGAAACCCTGTCTTGAAAAACCAAAAAACAAAAGGGGGGGGAATCTGATGTTCTTTTCTGTCATACAGATATACATGCACATAGAACACTCGTGTGCATACATAAATTAATACTTGAAATGTTAGTGTGAGTGCAAGATGTGTTTATGTGCATGATGTATAGGCATGGAGTCTGGAGGACAGCTTTCTGGAGTTGGTTCTCTTCATCTTTATGTGGGTCCAGGGGATTGAATTTTAAGTTGCCAACCTTTTATGCAATTGTTAGTAGCTGTTGAGCCATCTCAATATCCCTGAATACTTGCCATCTCTTCATAGTCCTGCATATTACATGGTGCTGTGAGGTGGGTGGCTCCGCCATGGGCAGAGTCTTACTTGGTTTAGTCAACACTGTACCTCTGTATCAGACTGCTATCAAAAGGATTTGTTGAATGACTGAGCACTGAAAAGAACCTTTCTAGCATCATTAACATAGGAAGGATTCGCTCTGAGAATGGAAAATCCCTGTGAGAAGTAAACATGTTTATTAGCTTTATATGAAGGATGACTTTGATTTTGCTTATTTTTCCATTGTTGGTGAAAGCCGTGGTGGACTCACACTAGGTATAGTAGACGAGTGGTGATGCTGATCTGTTTCAGGTCTGGAGTTCTGATTATCTTTGGGCAGAAATACTTTGCTTTGTACAAGAGCAAACTAATTTGTAAATATCAGGAGACTTCTGATTCATGTGTGACTTATTTTATACTTTTTTTTTTTTTTTTTAGAGAGGACCTAAATTAAAAGCCATCTGAGTAATTAGTTGTATATGTATTATTTGTTTTTAAATTTTAGCTTGCACAGTCTTTTTTTTTTTAAAGATTTGTTTATTTTATGTATATGAGTACACTGTAGCTGTCTTCAGACACACTGGAAGAGGTCATTGGATCCCATTACAGATGGTTGTGAGCTACAATGTGGTAGTTGGGAATTGAACTCAGGACTTCTGGAAGGCCAGCCAGTGCTCTTAACCACTGAGCCATCTCTCCAGTCCTCAATATTATTAATTTAATGTTTTATATTTATCCTTTTTCTTAAACGTGAGTCCTTTTTATAATTAGTATGTTATTTTCTTTGAGTTTGGTGGCACATGACTTTAATCCCAGTTCTTGGGAGGTGGAAACAGGAGGACTCAGCATTGGAGATTAGTCTGTGCTACATAGCCCCAGTGCAGCCTGTAGAGACTAGTCTGGGCTACATAGATAGCCTCAGTACAGCCTGTAGAGACTAGTCTGGGCTACATAGATAGCCCCAGTACAGCCTGTAGAGACTAGTCTGGGCTACATAGATAGCCTCAGTGCAGCCTGTAGAGACTGCTAGAAGGCTTATTAGCATCACAAAAAGGAAATGAAATCAATAAGTTCTCTGTCTGTCTGTCTGTCTGTCTCAGCTAGGTTGGCTCGCTGGGCAGTAAGTCTAAGGGGTCCTGTTGTCTACCTCTCTAGCTCTGAGATTATAGGTGGGCCCAGATTTTTCTTTGGGTTCTGAAGAATAAACTCAGGTTATGATGTTTGCACAGCAAGCACTTAACTGACTGATCCATTTCCTCAGTTCATTTGCTTTTATAAAACAAATTTTAAACACTTACTTTGTATATGTGTTTATGTGCACACAGCTATGGTGCTCTCAACCATGTGGGTCTTAGGGAATCAAACTCACATCTTCAGGCTTGGCAGAAGGGTGTCTTTACCTGCTAAGCCATCTTATTAGCTCTGTGTGGGTACACTTGACTGCACTGTATGAATGCTTAATATAAATGGATGATATTACTTATTTTTTTGTGTCTGGCTTATTTTACTTGGCATTATGTCCTTAGGTTCCTCCATGTTATATCATGTGACATAATTTCCATTATAAGGCTGAGGAATAATTCTGTATTATACATGGATTTTGTTTTTTTGGGTTGCTTCTGCCTCTTGGTTATTGTGAACAAGGGTATATAAATAGCTCAAGTATTACATCTTTCCTGTTTGTAGTTGGTACTTTGCACAATTTCAATTACTTGTAGTCAACCATGGCCTAAAAATATCAAAGGAAAATTCTGAAAAAACACTAATTTATAAACATTAAGTTGGTCTTTGTTCTGTCCTGCTCTTTGTCCTATTCTGGATAAACCTTTTATATACTTTGTATATGCTTTATGAATATGCTTTGTATATGCTACCTACTCTATTGTATTGTATTCTGTGAGCCCTGGCTGTCCTGGAACTCACTTTGTAGACCAGGCTGGTCTCAAACTCAGAAATCCACCTGCCTCTGCCTCCCAAGTGCTGGGATTAAAGGCCTGTGCTATCACTGCCCAGCCTAACATGTTTTTAGGGTATATTTTTATTTCTCTCCTTTCTGTCTCTGTGTTGTATATATGTATATGTGCACATTGTACATGGGTAAGTACCCGAGGAGGCCAGAAAAGGGAGTCAGCTCCCCTAGAGCTGGAGTTATAGGTTATGTGCCACTGAAGTGGGTTCTGGGAACAAAGCAGTGATCTGGGAAGAGCAGGAAGCACTCTAACTGCTGAGCCTTCTCTTAGTCCACCTGTCTCCCCTCTTCTGCTTTTGCAAAGAATTTTTTAATCTAGGAAATTTGCTGAACACGTCCTTTGAAGTAGAACATGGCTGGTGTAGAAACCTGGGCTTCTGGCCATGTATAATACAGAAATCTAGAATTAGAGGAGACCAGATGGGTGATTCCATCTGATGCATTTCTCATTCTTCTTCATAATCAGTTGTTGGTATGGGCTGTCTCTGAGTATCATTGTGTATATATTAGTGCCTATATATTTAGGGAAATGCCAGGTTATTTTTTCTTGGTGAAAAACCTTTGGTTAAAATTTACCCTTCAACTGTTGGCAGGAAGATTTTGTATTCTCTGAGATAGGAAGCATCTTTGGGTTACTGCCGTAGCAGCTTAGTGAGGATTTTTGTGTCCAAAGTACTATCAAGTATGGCTGCATGAGACAATCTGCTCTAGTGGTTTGGACAAAGCATTTAATTTTTTTGTTTTATTGTAAAATGAAGTTTATTAGAACTGAAATTTGAAGCCCAGTCTGGTTTCGAATGTGTGTAATTCCAGCTCTTTAGGAGGCTGAGGCAGAGTTCAAGTTTGAGACCATCTTGGCTACAAATGAGATACTACTATGAAAAGAGACAGAACCCAGAAATCTGTTCAGGGGTGGTGATGTGTGTCTTTAGAGCCAACTGCTCTTGGAAAGCTGAAAGAGAGGTCACTTGAACCCAAAAGGTTAGGACTAGCCTAGGCTGTAAAGTGAGAACCCTGTTTTTAAAGACAAAACAGAAATTTGTTTATGAATTTGGCATTCTTATTGGTTAAAGTAATGTTTTGTGTTACCACACTGCACCCATACCCCTCCTTACCTTACTTGACTGACCTTGTAAGTAGTTGGGTTTATAATCCAGAAGAATGAAGAGTGTGTTCTTGACACTAGACCCCTAACATTTCTAATGTTGGAACCTGAATTATTTAGTGAAACCTTGTTACTTGGATAAGAAAAAGAATTGCTTATAGATCTGTTGGCCAGAGAACACTTTTTTTTTCTAGCCAGTTGAAACATGGTCACAGAAGTTGGTTCAGGTCCTCTCTGTGCTTTTACTGATTGAGTCCCTTTGGTTTCCCTAGCTACAGAGCATTGCAATCAGTGTGGGTTTCAGAGTGTTAACTGTTGTTGTCTCAGTTTTCTGAAGCTCTCTTATTAGGTACATTAAGCACTTTTGAACATTAGAATAGTCTTTCCTCTCTAGTATTACTGTTTATTCTGTTGTCTTTCAACGTTGGGATTTGTTGCTTGAGATTGGTTTTTCTGCTCACTATGTCATATTTTTATGTTTTGTATATGTGGTGAGTTTGACTGGATGCTAGATACTGTTACATTGTTACAAATATTCTTAAGCTTTTGTCAATTTCAGCAATTACTGATAATATATATTATATATTATATATTATATATATATATATATCATCTTGAAGTGTATTCTCCCAGTGTGTAGTTCTTAGAAATGTTTTGGGTCTTACATGGAGATATTTGGTTCATTTTGAGTTGCTTTTCGTGTAGGTGGGCTACAGCTTAATTCTACCTACAGCTTCATTCTACCTACAGCTTCATTCTACCTACAGCTTAATTCTACCTACAGTTTCATTCTACCTACAGCTTCATTCTGGTTACCTAGTTTCCATGGTCCATTTGTTGAAGCCTTTTTTCTAGTGTAAAAATTTGGCACCTTGGTAAAAAACCTCGTGTGTCTGTAGCTTCTGAGGTTCCTCTCTGTTGCGCTGGATTGTGTAACTGTTGTGTCAGTGCTGTGCTGTTTTGCTCCTACTGCTCTGAAGTATAATTTGAAATCAAGTACTGTGATACCTCCAGTGTTCCTCTGACTAGTTTGAGGCCTTTTGTATTACTCTGTGAGTTTTACTGTTTTTAAAATAGTTTNCTACTTCTCCAGCACCATGCTTGCCAGCTGCCATGCTCCCTGCCATGATAATAATGGAACAGACATCTGAAACTGTAAGCCAGCCCCAATGATATGCTTGTTTTTTTTTTAAGAGTTGCCTTGGTCATGATGTATCTTCACACCATACAACAGTGACTAATAGAGCATATGTGGGAGGCAGAGTTACCTTCACTGCAAAAGAACCCAATAAGGAACAAAGTCCAACCTCCACATCATTTGAAAACATCTGAAATCTCTGCTGAAACTGCTTGTGTATAGCATTTTACCATAAATGATAGTATTCAGATAGCCTAGATTATATACAAAATTGATTGATGTGTAAAACATAATCATTTATATTGGAGCAATAAATCAAAACTGACAAATCTAATAAACAGGCCTTGTTAAAGCCCTAAGCCTCTTAGGTGTTAGAATAATACATAATACTGAATCTTATTCATAAACCACTCAGCATAGATTCTTATTCTAGTAATATAAAGTCATGTATTAAAGACCGAAAGAAGCCAAGCATTGTGGCTCACGCTTATAATCAGCACCAGAGAGGCTGAGACAGAGAGTGTTGTGTGTTTGAGGGCAGCTTTTTTTTACAGTGAATTCCAGACCAGGCTGGGCTACAGAAACCCACAGGCCTCAACCAAACAGCCAGGTCTAGTAGAACACATTTGTAATCCCAACATTTGTGAGGCTGCAGCAAGATCAGGAGTTTGAAGCCAACTTGGACTACATAGCAAGACCCTGTTCTCAATCAATCATCAATCCATGATGAGTAAATATATTTCTCCCAAGTCAAAAGTCTGTGTTAGGATTACAATAATAAATCTTTTATAATCAATCTAGATAGCTTTTTTTTTTCTCTTTTTCAAAAGGAAGAATTAACCACTTAGGGTGTGTATCCAGGCACCAGGCATGTCAGTCTCTTGATTGCACACATACCATACCCTGCACTGGAGAAGGCAAGAACATCAACCCTATAATTAAATCCTATTTGGAAAACGAAACAAACAAAAACATTTTTTCCTTCTTTCTATAACACTTATGTAAATAACTCCCATAGCCCAGTTATATGCCATGCTTTGTGCTAGAACCTGCCACTCTGCCAATCATTTAAGAAAATGGATTGTCCCAGGTTGGAGAGATGGCTCAACAACTAAGAATACTGGCTGCTCTTGCAGAGGACCTGGGATCAATTCCCAACACCCAGATGGCAGCTTACAACTGTGTATAATTCCAGTTCCAGAGCATTCAACACCCTCACACAGATACACATGCAGGCCAAACACCAATGTACATAAAATAAAATCATTTTTTAAAAAGAAAGTATTTTCTGACCCTTTTTTTTTCTAACTTTGAATAACAGAACCAAAAGTATACTCCAAATTAAAGATATCAAGATCTTCTTTCTTTGAAAATATTTTTTTTCAGCCACGCTGTGGTGTTGCAGTTTTACTCCCAGCACTCTGAAGGTAGAGGCAGGCAAATCTCTGTGATCAAGGCCAACCTGGTCTAAGAGAGTCCAGAACAGCCAGGGCTACAGAGAAAAACCTTGTTTCAAAAAACAAAATGAAAAAAAAAATTATTGGTTCAAATATGTGTGTAGGAGCTCACTGGTAAAGAGGGCATCAGATTCCCTAAAGCTGGAGTCCAGGCAGTTAGGAGCAACCCAAAATGGCCACTGAAAACCAAATTCAGGTTCTCCAGAAGAGCGGTGTTTGCTCTGCAGCCATCTCTCTAGCCTGGAATATCATCTTGATAAGAATGCAAGAACCACTAAGAAAAAAAATGACTGCACAATAAAAAGATCCCGTGTAGTAGAGCAAATGAGAACAAATATATTAACTGTTCTTCAACAGTTAAAAGTAGTCATCTTGGGAGTTGGCAAGATGGCTCAGTGGATAAGAGCACTGATTGCTCTTCTAAAGGTCCTGAGTTCAAATCCCAGTAACCACATGGTGGCTCACAACCACCTGTAATGAGATCTGACACCCTCTTCTGGTGTGTCTGAAGACAGCAAAGTGTACATATTTATAATAATAAATAAAAATAAAGTAGTCATCTTTGCAAGTGTATTTTCATTCTGACAAAACTGTGCTTAATACAGTTTTTTTTTGCAGGCATACCTTGAAGTCTAAACCTTTTTTTCTTTCTTTCTTTTTTTTTGGTTTTTCGAGACAGGGTTTCTCTGTAAAGCCCTGGCTGTCCTGGAACTCACTTTGTAGACCAGGCTAGCCTCAAACTCAGAAATCCACCTGCTTCTGCCTCCCAAGTGCTGGGATTAAAGCCGTGTGCCACCACGCCCAGCCTAAGTCTAAACCTCTTTAAAGTTGTTTCAGGAGGCAAAATATGTTGCTATGGAGCTACTGTATAAAAAATAAAAAAGACCAAGGAGATGACTCTGGTCAAAATGCTAGCCCCATAAAGTTGAAAGTTCAGGTTCCCAAATATAGAAAGAACCAGGTGAGCCTAATGGCCAGTATTACAGGAAGACAAGGGATTCCCCAGGGAATACTAGCTAGCTAGAATTGGCAAGTTCCGAAAACAGCTATACCCTGCCTTAGTAAATAATGTAAAGCGCAATCTGACCTTCACATGCATAAACACAGAAACCTACATACACGTGTACTCATGTACACACATGCATTCCTATCACACACATAGTTGCCCATAAAATTGAAATTAAAATTAGGCTGGGTATGATGGTATATACGTTTGATTCCAGCACTTGGGAAGCAGAGGCAGATAGATGAGAGTTTGAAGCCAGCCTGGTCTACATAGAGGGTTCCAAGACAGCCAAGGCTAGGTAGAGAAACCCTGACCCAAAAATGCCAAGGGGAAAAAAAAAAACAAAAACCTGAAACCAAGCATACTAGTAGATTATCTTTAATCCAAAACTCCAGATGCAGTGGCAGGCACATCTGAGTTGACGCCAGCCTGGTACACACACAGTTCCAAAACAACCAACTAGAGCTACACAGAGAAACCCTATCTTAAAAAATAAACTCAAGCCGGGCGGTGGTGGCGCACGCCTTTAATCCCAGCACTCGGGAGGCAGAGGCAGGCGGATTTCTGAGTTCGAGGCCAGCCAGGGCTATACAGAGAAACCCTGTCTCGAAAAACCAAAAAGAAAAAAAAAAAAAGAATAGTTCAACACTACAATTTTGATGTTACTGAAGCCAAATTATTTACTGACATCTGAATATCAAACCACAGAGTTTGAGCTGGAGAGATGGCTCAGTGGTTAAGAGGTCCTGAGTTCAATTCCCAGCAACCACATGGTGGCTTACAACCACCTGTAATGGGATCCAATGCCCTCTTCTGGTGTGTCTGAACACAGCTAAGGTGTACTCATAAAAAAATCTTTAGAATGTCTCTACTTAAAAAAAAACAAAAAACAAAAAACACAGAGTTAAACTAAACAACAAAATACATTCTGGTACTCAAGGTGGTTAAGTCAATAGTTTATAAGGTAAGTCTCCAACAAGCAATTAATATATTAAAAAAAAAATCAACACCACAGATAATTAAATGGATGACGTATAACTTCTCAAGCCCTAAGCAGATTCATAAACAAGTCATGCTTCACTTAATATTCTAGCAAGAACTAAAGAAGACTCCCAGATATCTTTTATCTTAGTAACAAATGGGACTTTTACAGTGTTTGTAGTTAGAGCACTTCTGTACTATTCTACCATTTTCATATTTTACCAAAGCAATACTTTTTCATTTAACTACTGACAATAAGACAAGACGCACACCTGTAATGATCACTCAATCAGTTTGATCTGTACTTTACAAACTCTTGTTCCATTGCATCAGGTTTGCCTTCCCACACTTCTGTTTCCAGTGTCTCACTATGCTGCCCTGGCTGGCCTGGACCTGGCTATGAGGACCAGGCTGACCTTGAACTCTGAGATTAAATATGTGCAACCACTCTAGCTTTATACTGCCCTCTCTTAACTACATTAGTATCTTTAAAAACCAAATCTTTATACTTAGGGAGAAATTTGGTTAACACGGCACTACTTCAATTTACTGATGCATATACTTACTATTTTCAAGGTGCAACTATTAACCTCACACAAACAGTATGCCAGCACTACACTGCTGTCACTTGTCATACAGGCAGCTGCCATACTCCAGAGCTGATGCAGTCTATGGACATGTGGCCCAATATGTGCATTTTTAGAAAAGGTCTCCCAAATTCTAATAAGCAAACAGGTTTAGAAACCTGTTATTAATGGCATAGCCTTGTTTTTGTTCTTTGCATAAAAACCTTCATAATAACAAAAATTCCTGGAGATCTTTCTGATCAAGTCATCAATGAAATAGAAAATGTGATTAAATGTTTTTTAAGAAAAAATAAAAAAACTACAGTCAGTATGTGCAAGAGCATAATATAAAATTCAGTAACAAAACATACAAATTGTGACTTTCCTCTAACAAGAATATCTTGTTTTTTTCCCTAAATTCTGCTTTTAAAAACGTGCAGTGATAAAGGGGGATGGAGAGGGCAGTGGGGAAAGCTCAAGAACAGCTGAAAGCACTGTTGCTCTGGCGGAAGACCTGGGTTTGGTTCCCAGCGCCCCCAAAACAGTTAATAACAGTCTATAAACCCAGTTCCAGGGCACGACTCCCTCTTTTGGTCTCACACACACAAGCAATACACATACATACATGCAGGCAAAAATGTATATTCAATTCATGTCAATTTTTTTTTTTTTTTTTTTTTTTTTTTTTTTTTTTTTTGGTTTTTCGAGATAGGGTTTCTCTGTATAGCCCTGGCTGTCCTGGAACTCACTTTGTAGACCAGGCTGGCCTCGAACTCAGAAATCCGCCTGCCTCTGCCTCCCGAGTGCTGGGATTAAAGGCATGCGCCACCACGCCTGGCTTCATGTAAAATTTTAAAACACGTCTTGGAACATTTGGGGAATTGGGGAGATGACTCAGTGAGACCAGAGCTTGCCACATAAGCTTAAGGACACTAAAGGACAGAAGAGTCACTGGAGCTGGCCAGCTAGCCTAACAAAAAATCAGCAAACTCCCAGGTCCAGAGAGACCTGTCTCAAGAGATTAAGGTTGACAACAATACAACAGAATGCCCAANAAACACGTCTTGGAACATTTGGGGAATTGGGGAGATGACTCAGTGAGACCAGAGCTTGCCACATAAGCTTAAGGACACTAAAGGACAGAAGAGTCACTGGAGCTGGCCAGCTAGCCTAACAAAAAATCAGCAAACTCCCAGGTCCAGAGAGACCTGTCTCAAGAGATTAAGGTTGACAACAATACAACAGAATGCCCAACTGCCTCCGATTTGGCCTACATCCTAAGAGATACTATCTCCATAGGTCTGAAAAAGAAAAAGGACAAAAGATTCAAGAGCCAAGCATAGTGGCATACATACAATCCCATAACACAGGAGGGATCGGGCATTCAGGGCCAGCTTTGGCTAAATAATGCGTTTGAGACAAAAAGAACAAATGGGGGAGGAGGTCAAGACAGAGTTTTCTCTGTGTAGCCTTGGCTGTCCTAGAACTTGCTTTGGAGATTATTCTGGTTTTAGAACCACACCCACCTGCCTCTGCCTCTGCTTCCCAAATGCTGGGAGATTGGACGTGTGCGTAAGCAACCACCACCCAGCAGCTAATCTTGTTTATAAATTCATAAACAGGCTGGAGAGATGGCTCAGCCGGTAAGAGCGCTGACTGCTCTTGCAAAGGTCCTGAGTTCAAATCCCAATAACCACATGTAATGAGATCTAACGCCCTCTTCTGGTATGTCTGAAGTCAGCTACAGTGTACTTATATATATATATTAATAATTAAATCTTTGGGCCAGAGCAAGCAGGGACTGAGTGAGCAGGTTGACCTGAGTGAGCAGAAGTCCAAAAAAATTCAATTTCCAACAACCACATGAAGGCTCACAACCATCTGCTCAGGTACAGTGTACTCACATACATAAATAAATCTTTAAAAAAAATCATAAAGTTTCATGAACTAAAATAAAAACTTAAAAATGCTTTGATATTTGGAATTATGTTTTTAGTAAAATAGTTATAGCATTTTATGTTTTTATGACTGCAGGCTTCAGGACTGTCCACACTTCAAACACTACACTGTAGTCACAGCCTTTATTCTTTTCGAGGCACAAACAGATACTGAGCATCCCTTCCCTTCTCTAAGACATTTTAGAGGCATTACTACCAAAAGCATGTAGAAATTTATTATAATTCTCATCTAAATCCCAATGATACTCTTCACAAAACTATTTTATTTTTTTTTTTACTTTTTTTATTTTTTTTTTTAAAGATTTATTTTATTTTTATTATATGTAAGTACACTGTAGCTGTCTTCAGACACTCCAGAAGAGGGCGCCAGATCTCGTTACGGATGGTTGTGAGCCACCATGTGGATGCTGGTATTTGAACTTATCACCTTCGGAAGAGCAGTCGGGTGCTCTTACCCGCTGAGCCATCTCACCAGCCCACAAAACTATTTTAAAAACAGTAAAACTCACAGAGTAATACAAAAGGCCTCAAACTAGTCAGAGGAACACTGGAGGTATCACAGTACTTGATTTCAAATTATACTTCAGAGCAGTAGGAGCAAAACAGCACAGCACTGACACAACAGTTACACAATCCAGCGCAACAGAGAGGAACCTCAGAAGCTACAGACACACGA
>CACVCL010032230.1:0-19438 GCA_902729485.2 Mus minutoides | reverse complement strand
CGTCCAGTTTAGCTTTACTGATTTAAAAACATTAAAAACAAACAAACAAACAAACAAACAAAAAACAGGACATGGTGGGACATGCCTTTAATCCCAGCACTTGAGAGGCAGGACCAGGCATACTCTGAGTTCAAGGCCAGCCTGCTCTATAGAATGAGTTCCAGGAGAGACAAGGCTATGTCAAGAAACCCTGTCTCAAAAATTACATTTTGATTAATTAGTTGGTTTATGAATTAATTTGTAGTGTGTCTGAGAAGAGGACATGCTGCGTGCCTTGCCCAAAAGTGGAGGTCTGAAGAGAATTTGTGGGAGTCAGTTCTCTCCTTCTATCCTGTGGAGCCCAGGGCTAGAACTCAAGCTGTCAGGCTTGGTGTCATCTCACACTGTGCCCCCTCACTAAGCCCCACGCTGTGGACTGTGAAGGGAACTCACCCCTTATAACTTCTGCAGGATTATGAAGTAGCCAGAGTTGAAGCTGGAGCAAATGGGCAGAGGCGCAGGGCTGCAAAGATAACTTGGGGGCTTTCTTTACGAGGATGTCCCTTGGTTAGATGTGCAGAGAGGAGGGCAGGATGGGCGTTTGAAGAATACTCTGCCTCAGGGACAGTGACTACAGTTGCCCCTGGAGATTAGTTCTGGACCGAATGTGGATATCAAAATCCTTGGGTGTGTAAGTCTCTTATATAAAATTGTACAACAATTACACATATAAATAAATAAGTACATTAACAAATTGTATCTGCACTGAGTAGGTAGATTGTTTTGGTCATTATTGCCTAAACAATATAGAATAGCAGTGAGATGTATACTATTTACCCTGCCTTAGGCATAAGGAATCTAGAGATGACTTAAACTGCATAGGAGGATGCACATAGATTCTGTACACAGAGGCCAGAAGAGACATCGGATCCCTTTCAGCTGGAGTCACAGGTATTTTTGCTGGATGCCCGTCTTGTTACATGGGAGATGAGGTGTGAACTCTGGAACTCATGATTGTGCGGCAAATGGTTTTTAACTGCTGAGTCATCTTTCCAGGTCTTAGATACTGTTTGTGGTAGCTTGAATAGGTTTGGCCACCATAGACTCATGTGTTTAAATGATTGGCTCATAGGGAGTGGTACTGTTAGGAGAGAGAGCATTGTTGGAGGAAGAGCATCACTGTCGGGGTGAACTTTGAGGTTTTTTATGCTCAGGTTCTGCTCAGTAGGGAAGAGACCTTCCTCTGACTACACTCAGAATTCTTGGATGTCTTCAGATCAAGATGTAGAACTCTTGTCTCCTCTAGCACCACATCTACCTGCACGATGCCATGCTTCTCGCCATACTGATAATAGACTGGGTCTCTCAACCTGTAAGCCAGCTCCAGTTAAATAAGTGCCTTTTTAAGAGTTGCTTTGGTCATGGTGTCTCTTCACAGCAATGAAACCCTGACTAAGACACTATTTTTCCCCCCTCCGTATTTTGGTTATCTGAGTCTGTGTTTGGAGGACCTGCAGGTTTCCACGTTGACTCTTTTTCTGTTCTTTTGCCTCTCTCGTAATTGTCCAGTTCAGACTAAATCGACAATAGCAGCAGCAATAGCTAATATTTACCACTTACCACACACTTGGCATCGGGCTAAGTAAGCACTTTATTTGGACTGTCTGTCTCCTTCTGCTTCACTAAGTGTTTATATAAGGAAGATATTGTTGCAATCACCACCACTTAGCCAGGATCAAGTCACTACAACAGACACGAGTAAGACATTTTCCCTAAGTGACATGGAAACTAGGAGGCAGTGAGCCCTGGGACAGAGATCTGAACCCAAAGAATCTCACAGCCCTCTCTTTCCATTCTCATGTGTGTGTCGAACGTGTGCATGTGTGTCTGTGCGTGAGTGTAGTTTTGCATATGTATGGATGTGTGTAAACTTCTGTGAGGGTGCATGTGGATGACAAGGTTTATGTCATAATTCATTATTTAATTAAAAAAAGATTTATTTATTTTATTTTATATGTATGGGTGTTTTGCCTGCAGGTATGCTTGTAGACCATGTGTAAAGTGCCCTCACTAACCAGAAGAGTACTTTAGATCACTTGAAAACTGGAGGTACTGATGGTTGTGAGCTGCCATGTTGGAGCTGGGAAATAAACCTGGGTCCTCTGGAAGAGCAGCCAGTGTTCTAAACTGCAGACCCACCTTTCTAGCCCCAGAAAATTTTTTTTAAAGATTTATTTATTTATTTTATGTATGTGAGTACATTGTAGCTGTCTTCAGACACACCAGAAGAGGGCATCGGATCCCATTGTAGATTGTTGTGAGCAACCATGTGGTTGCTGGGAATTGAACACAGGACCTCTAGAATAGCAGTCTGGAAGAAAGTCTGGAAGACTTTGGTTGAGTCAACCCCCCCTCCCCAGCCCCATCCCCATTCCCAAAATTTTTTGTTGTTGTTTTGGTTTAGTTTTTCTTTTTTGGGTTTCTTTTCTTTTCTTTTCTTTTTTATTTATTTTATGTATATGAGTGCTCTATTTGCATGTACTTCTGCATGTCAGAAGAGAGTATTAGAATGGAAGAGCAGTCGGTGCTCTTAACTACTGAGCCATCTCTCAAGCCCCTTGGTTGCTTTTTCAAGATAGGGTTTCTCTGTGTAGTCCTGGTTGTCCTGAAACACTCTATAGATCAGGCTGACCTCAAACTCAGAGGTCCACCAGTCTCAGCTCCCAAGGGCAAGGATTAAAGCCATGCTCCACCACGATACCCAGCTATCAGACCTTGTTCTTGTTTGCTCTTCTACCTTAGTCATTAAGGCATGGACTTTCAGGCAAATATAGATCTCACTGATATGACTAGGTGTGACAACCAGCTGTAATTGTCAACTCAACACAACCTGGAATCACCTGGGAGAAGAGTCCCAGTGAGGAATAGTCTGTGTTAGGCTGGACTGTGGGTGTGCCTGTGGGGAGATTGTCTTAGTTAAATTAATTGATGTGGAAAACCCAGCCAGTCCACTATGGGTGGCATCATTACCTAGACGGAGCGTTCTAGACTGTGTAAAAGTGGAGAAATTGAACTGAACACAACCAAGCAAGAGAATGACATTCATTCTCTCTCCATTCTTGACTGTGGATGGATGTGATATAATCAGTTCGCCACCCCCCCAACCCCACTTGACTGCTCCACAGTTATAGACTCTAATCAGGAATTTTAAGGCAAATAAACCGTTTCTTACCCAAGTTGATTTTTGATAGATTTTTAAAAATTTGTTTTATTTTAATTTTAATTTTTTGTTTTTTTCAAGACAGGGTTTCTCTGTATAGCCCTGGCTGTCCTGGAACTCACTTTGTAGACCAGGCTGGCCTCAAACTCAGAAATCCACCAGCTCCTCCCTCCCCAAATTTATTTATTTATTTTTATTTTATTGGTATTTTACTGGCATATATGTCTGTGTGAGGGTGATAGAACCTCTGGAGATGGAATTATAGACAGTTGTAAGCTTCCATGTGAATGCTGGGAATTGAACTCAGGTCCTCTGGAAGGCTAGACAGTACTCTTAACCACTGAGCCATCTCTTCAGTCCTTGTTAAAGTATTTTATCACAGCAAGAAATGAAATTAGAATACTAGAGTTATTAGCCAGCCTGCTCTCTCGGCAGCCTCTTTCTCTGAGGCTGGAATTGCAGGTGGGCCACCATGCTCCCTTGGCACTTACAAGGGTCTCTGGGGATCCATATCATCCGAGAGTTGTACATCAAGTGCTTTAACTGTCGAGCTGTTTCCCCTACACTTTCACATAGCCCTCTTAATCAATGAACTATATTAATCATATTCACTAACATTAAGTTATCATTAATGAGGTTAATGTGTAGTAATGCATTTTTATATACTGGGATCTGTATCTCTCAGTCCTTAGTGCTAACATTTTCTTCTGGTGGAATTTAAGGTTTTCTCTAGATGATAGAGTCGCTGAACTGGTTTGCCTATTTGAATGTCTTTATCTCTTTCCAGAGTACTTCCAGTGGTGCACTGAATAGAAACAGGTGAGCATCTGCCTTCATAGAGGAAAGACCTTTATATTTTTACCAGGGAAGATAGGGCTGGTATGTGATCTCAGATCCCCAAGAGGCTGAGGCAGAAAGATTGCAAATTCAAGGCCAGCCTCATCTACAGAGCAAGTTCCAAGCTAACCTGGGAAAGTTCCAAGCTAAAGTTCCAAGGCCTGTCTTAAAGCAAAAAGCATGGCACTAAAGCTTAAATATGGAGCGCTTGCTTAGAGATGGAACGCTTGCCTAGCACATGAGACATCGTCTTCAGTCCTCACTGCTGTTAAAAAAAGGTTCACCATGTAGGACGTGTGGTGCACACCTTTAATCCCAACACTTAGGAGGCAGAGGAAGACAGATCTTGAGTTCGAGGCCAGCCTGCTTTACAGAGTTAGTTCCAGGACAGCTACACAGAGAAATTCCTTCTCCAAGGGATATATATATATATATATATATATATATATATATATATTTACCATTGAGAAAAATACAGTTGTGGATTTACCATCCATAGCCTTTCTGGGTTGAGGCACGTTTCATCCATGTATAATTTGTTGAGCTTTTCTCTTGAAGACAGGCTGACTTTTGTCTAATTATTTCCTCTATTTCCTTTTGTGATGGCAATGGGACTTTTAGTTTCCCTCTGCTAATATGTTATATCACAGTGATTTGTTTATTAATGTTGAAGCACCCTTGCATTCGGTTTCACTTGGTCATGGTGAGTAATCCTTTTAATGTGTTATTGAATTTGATTCAGTAGTTGCTCTGTTGAGGATTTTTGCATGTATATTCCAAAAGGATATTGACCTGTAATTTATCTCGTGATATCCTTGTCTGGCTTTGGAATCGAAATAACGCTGGCCTCATTAAAAAAAAAAAGTTAGACATCCTCTCTGTATCAGTTAACTTGTCTTGTGACAAAACATCCAACCGCAGAGAATTAAAAATAGAGGGTCTCTTTTAACCCAGAGTGTAAGAGCACAGTTTATCGGGGAGAGGAAGATATGGCCCAGCAGCCCCAGCGTGGGAAGCGCACACATCCAGGACCCTTCCCCTTCCCTTCATATCTTGGTGAAACAGGAAGCAGAGACAGGAAGTGTGACAACAGGAAGTGTGACTAGGTCCTAAAACGTACAAGGCTCTCCCCTAGTGGCCCACTTCCTCCCGGGAGGCTTCCCTTCCACAAGATTCTACAACCTTCCCAAACAGAGCCACCCGTTGGGGTACAAGTGGTTAAACAAGTGAGCCTGTGGGAGACGTTTCATGACTAAACCATGGCTCCTTTTGGAGCTTCCTACAGTTTGTGACCGTCCTCATTGCTGTTGCCTGCACTAGTAACTGCTGAATGGCCTTTAGCCTTTGGCATTGTAGATATTTCCTTACTAATTGTACTTTTACCTTCCTGGCTAAGGATCATACGTTCTCGAAATCTTCAAGAAGGACATAACATTTTTGGGTGCTACGTCTTTTCTACCTTTCTTAAGCTGGCTCTTATGTTTTTATAAAAAGATAAGGAGGGGGGATGTTCTATGGATATGTGGCCTTGCCATGAGGGACCAGCCACATGAGGGTATAGTATAGAGTTTATTCAGGGCATGGGGAGGGGAGTTAAGAGGTAGGAGAGGCAGAGAGAGAGAGAGAGAGAGAGAGAGAGAGAGAGAGCAGAGGAGAGGAAGAAGGACGAGGGGGTGGGGAGGAGGAAGAGGAATAGAGAAGTAGAGGCCAGCATGTGGAGAGGGAGGGGGAAGGGACCGAGAGGACAAAGCAGGAGCAAGAAGGCAGGAGCAAGAGAGGAGGGGAGTCAGGCACACCTGGCTCTTACCAGGTAACTGTGGGGCGGAGCTTAGACGGAATGCTAACAGGCTCTACTTGGCTGGCCACAGCAGTAGCAAAACTGAGGTATTTCCCATGGACTCTGGCTACCCATTCCCTGCCTTACAAATTTCTCTTTTCTTTTCTTTTCTTTTCTTTTCTTTTCTTTTCTTTTCTTTTCTTTTCTTTCTTTCTTTATTTTATTTTTTAAAGATTTATTTATTTTATGTCTATGAGTACACTGTAGTTGTCTTTAGACACACACCAGAAGAGTGTATGAGATCCCATCACAGATGGTTGTGAGCCACCATGTGGTTGCTGGGAATTGAACTCAGGATCTCTGGAAAAGCAGTCAGTGCTCTTAACCGCTGAGCCATCTCTCCAGCCCCCCACCCCCTTACAAATTTCTGATTCACGATGGTGGTCAGCCGGCCAGAGTGGCATTGAGAGGGAACCAGGGAGACAGCTCAATTATCCCCACCTGGTTTGCCTCACCTACTTCCTGTGAAGAGGCAAACACAGCTCCCTACTGAGCACTTTAGAGAGTGCTCCTCACAGTGTTAAAAATCACCCATGCCACGGAGTGTGCAATTTAAAAACAAAAGATAGAAAGCAGTGGATTGGCCAGGAAGGGCAGTTTTTAAAAATCAGCAATAAAAATGCCAGTTTGAGGCTCACCCCCAGGTCCGGAAGATCACCTGGCCCGCTGGCACTCTGTCAGCAGGAAGTGCGGGAAGTAATGTTCCTTCAGCTCTTAGCTCCCAAAGCCAGCGAGCCAGCCACCTTCCTTCAGACTCCCTCCAAGTCTTTATGACTCAGCCCCAGGCCAGCGCCAACTTGCTTATTTTCTTCCTGTGCCTGGCTCTTGGCAGCTTGTAGGAGACTGTGGTGTCTGACAAGGGCAGAGCAGCTGGCCTGCTCTAAGCGTTCAGTCCTGGGACCAGCATAGCAGCCAGAGAGAGCGCTACTGCTCTGCCTGTCACTGTAGTGGGCGACAAAATGATACTGTTGATCGAGCTAGAAACCCAGAGATTATGGTGCCGAGAGCTAATCTCCACAGAGGTTTCTGTGAAGGGAGGGTGTTGTCTCGAGGCTAAGGTTTTGCCAGTCTTGAAAGACACACGTTCAGAATCAGAGAGGAGAAACTGGAACTAACCATGCCACTGGGCGGGCGGGAAGAGGACAGCACCATGCTTGCTTAAGTCGATTTGGGTTGATGGAAAATAATCTCTTGTAACAGAGAATAGCTTCACTGCTGATGGATTTGAGCTAAGAAATAAGGTCTGAGAGGCTGAGCTGTCATTTCTAGCCTCTTCTTCACCCGCATGACCTTCAAGTCGCTTCTCTGTGCTTCAGGTTTCCTTGCTGGTAAAATGGATGGAACTGGCCTCAGTACTTTCCCTTTCGTATTACACAATAGATCTCTGTCTGTCTGTGTGTCTGTTTATCTGTCTCCCTTTCCTTTGTACATTCCTCCCCCTAGCTCCAAAGTGCTAGGATTAGAGGGAGGAATGACCACACTTTGAAGGCCGACTTGGAGATCTTCCTGCCTCAGGCTCCTAAGGGCTAAACGGACAGATACTCACTACCAAGCCTGTTTACATAATAGCTTTCTTATTTCGGAGAGCCTCATCCATGCCTGGAAGACGGGTATCAGCTGTCTCTAGCTGACAGGTCTTGCAAAGATCACTCAGAAAAGAATTGTTTCCTGGGCTGGTGAGATGGCTCATCAGAAAAGGTACTCACTGCCAAGCCTGATGACCTGAGTTTGATTCCCAGGACCCACGTGGTGGAGGGAAAAACCCGACTCCTGCAAGTTGTCCTCTGACCTCCATACCTGTGCTGTGCAATGCACTTGTACATCCATGTATACACTCACAAACATACATACATACACATACACTGAAAGAAGGAACAGAAAGGTAGAAACTAGGTAGACGAACCATTTTCTGGTCACAGCAGGTTCCTCTCGTGTGGCTACAGCCCTGTGGCAGCTCTAGGGAGTGGGGTGTCAGGGAGGTGGGGGGAAGCAGCATCCCGGGGCCCAAACACACATTTATTAATCATCAGCTTCCCTACTCATTGTGTTGGTGGTTTGCCGTTCGGTTGTTTTCCATGTGGTCCTGATGCAACAACATCTGGCATTTCCAGAGCACCGTCCCACAGGAAGAGCTGGCCCTGCTTCACCTGGGCAGCCATGAGATCTCAGTTCCAGCTTCACACTGCCCCATTCTCTCGCCCTCCTGAGCATCCTCCGGCTGCATTCATTTCTCCCCAGCCCCTGGTTTATTCAGCTGTGTTCTCTGCTCCACAGGCGATCTGTCACGGGAGCCCCATCACAGCCCTATTGGAGCGCACTTTATTTTTTCCTCTGCCCTATCTGCTGAGCAAACATGTACATTTGGCATTTCAGACCTGGAAATTCTCAGACTCTCATTGCTCTTGCCCCAGATGGAAACTTCAGTGTCTTTGCAGAAAAAAATTCCACATTCTCCTGCAACCTAAACCCAGCTCTTTACTGAATCCTTATGATATGCTGGGCTGTTGTATCCTCAAGAGGTTTATGATACTGTGCGTGGTACGAGAGAGATGTATGTGAAACAATTTGAAAACAGGGAAGGCACACAGTGTGGTCAGTATTGCCATTAGAAGCTAAAATGTGCTGTGTTAAGATCCCACTCAGCCAGCAGTGAACGCTGACTCACACAGGGTCCTTACGCGCATCTCATTTCTACCTCACAACGAGCCTGGAGGTTGGGCTCACTGTCCTTATTTTATACACCAGCAGGCTGAGTCACAATTACTTGACTGGCCTAAGGTCTCAGGAATGGTAAGACAAACCAGTTCTGCTAACCCTCCTCCACACGATGCATTCAGCATTATTATTCTATTTTGCCACGTTGGGGATTGAACCCAGGGCCCCATGCACTCTAGGCAGGCACTCTATGCTACTAGGGCCTAGTCCCCATTTGAAGCTCTTTGTAGGGTCCCCGCTTTTATGAGCTCTGTGACAGTGGGAGTTGGGCGATTTGCTCCGGGCTGTTTTCCAGAGCCCAGTTCTAGAAGCCAGGCTGCACCTTTTGCAAAAGCATCCACAGAAAAAGCTAGACCAATGATATCTTTCTCTAGAGTCAGAATCAGAGGGCCCTTGCTAGGTTCTCGAGCGTGGGGGTGAGGTGGGGTGGGGGTGGGAGGTTGTTCAAGCTTGGTCACTCCAGTGGGGGAGGGGAGGGGCTTGGTCATAAAAAAAAATAGAGAAAGAAAAGGAAGTAAGAAACACACACGAAACAACAAAGAGACCCCATGTGACAGCCTGAGCTTCAGATAACCCAGCGCTACTGCTGTTTTATCAATTCTTAAAATCCAGCTCTTGCTAGGTACGCACTACACCCCAACAGCCGTGGCTGTGCTGGCCTGTGCTTGCGCACTGAAGTTGGAGTCTCACATGAGAACAAAGGCTGGCTCTACCCTATTTTGCAGCCCCTGAGGTGAGTTGCTCCTTCAGAGCCTGTATTCATTAGAGTGAATTGAAATTAGGAAGTGTCCCTTGCTGCTCACCCCACTTCCTTTTTAAATCTGTGTCTCTCCTGCACCCCCATCCCGGAAGTGGCTCTGATACAGGAGAGACTCGGTGGAGAAGCCCCTTGGTTGCTATAAGCAGGAATGAATGAGATGCCAGGTTTTTTTTTAAAAAGCCCTGTGTGTCTGATCTGTCCTAGATTGTACTCCCATTCCAAAAAAAAAAAAAAAAAAAGGAAAGACAGGAAGCTGCCTCCTCCTTTGAGGCAGCCTGGAGGTTTTGCTTCAAAGGGGACTGAGGGGAAAATGTTCAGTTTTATCAGTCGTTTCTGCAGGGCCCTTCTCTTCAGGACACTGTTTAGAAATGAAGACCAGGTGAGCAGCCGGCTGTGAAAGCTTTAATGGGCCCGGCACCCCTTTGGGAATGAGGCAAGGCTCTTGTGGGCCCTCGCTCTCAGCATCTCTTTCAGTTCAGCAGGCTTTGTTTTCGTAATGGGAATTTAACTCCCTGGGGAAGCCTATGAGATGGAGGAATAGCTGTACATCAAGAGGAATATCCATCAAGCACGGAGCTCCCGAAAACTTCCAAGGGAATCAAAGCCACTGTTCCCAGAGGGACCCTGGGCTCATGGGGAGTGGGAGCCTGGAAATCTTAAGCTTCCTGGGTTGGAGGGTTAGCCAGTCTTAAGGTGCTGGGAATACCTATGGTTTCCTTGCGCTGCAGCTGGGACCGATCCTAGAGTGCACCAGGTTATGTGCTTGTACAGATCCAGACCCAGTCAGACTCTGCACAATATTAAATAAGGCACTTAGTTACACGGCTGGTGCAGACTAAACAGAATGCCCAGGTTCTGGCCTTTCCCCTCGTTTTCACCATTAGATAAACACCCTTCCCTGTCCTCCCAGTGGTTGCCACTCCCAAGTACTAACTCTTCATAGAACTCACAGAGCACAAAAGGGGCAAGGAGTCCTCGCCCGTTGTTTCCTTTGGTGATAACATGGGTCATTGCCATCACGGACCCCTACCTCTGGAAAGCCAGGAACTCAGACATGGCTCTCAGCAGCCTCAGGTGGCAGAGCAGGCTACTCACATCAGGCTGTTCCATATTACCCTCTTATTTCCAGGTCCTCTTCTCATCATAGTCTTCCTAGTGCACACGCCATCTTGTTCTTCTTTCTCTCCCATTTCTCCTCCACATTCTGGCTCATTCATCATAGTGGTGTCTGTCCTCCACCGTGTGGCTGCGGGCATTACTTATGTATGTATGTATGTATGTATGTATGTATGTATGTATGTATGTATATTATCACATCCTGACTACAGTTTTCCTTTCCTTCTCTCTTCCCAGTCTCCACCTCTGAGCTGTTTTCTTTTCTAAGAGTGAATAAGGCCATAAAGTTGGGTGGGTTGGGAGGTGCGGAGGACCTGGGGAGAAGTTGGGGAGAGAAAAACATAATTAAAATATATTGTATGAAATATTTTTTAAAATTAAAAGTAACCAAGAGGAAGAGCAATGGAGGCAAATACCAGTTAATGATTTCTGGCCTTCAGAAGTGCAGGCATGGGTGACCACACTTTAGACACATGTGTGTATGCACACTTGCACATACACATACCACACATACACATACATATATAAACATACACGCATATACACACATACACACACATACCACACAGATACACATTTATACACATACACACAAATATATACATATATACACATACATAAGCATACACACATATACACAAGTACACATACTACACACAGACACATATACATACACATATACACATATATACACATTTACACACATACATACACACATATATACCCATATAAACCCATATACACACATACACATATACACACATACACACATATAAACACACACACACACATACACAGACACACTTAATAAATAAAATGAATAGGATTGCCAGGCATGGTGGCTTATATGTCTAATTAGGACTCAAGAACACCTCAGATTTGAGGCCCCTATATAATGAGATCTTGTCTAAAAACGAGCAAAAAAAAAATACAAGAAATAAATAAAAAACCAAAAATAAGTTGGATTCCCTTTATGGTTTTTGAGTAGAAAACATTGCAAGTTATATTTGATTTTAGAAATGTTTTTCTCAAAGATAACCCTATGCAGAGACATATACATTGTCTCATATAGTCTTTACCGCTATGCAAGGTAAATGACATAATTCTTGCTCTACAGACAAGGAAATTGAAATTCAGAGAGGCTGAATAATTTTGCAAGGTCAAACAGTAAGAGTGAAGCTGGGCTCCAAATCCGAGTTCATTTATTCTCTTGTGTTGTGAAGCTGAAGTCTAAAGAGCTCTTGTCGGACTCGATTGTAATTCCACAGGACTAAATGCCGCTGGTGTTTTTAAAAGTAGGCATAAGAGCATCTAGAATAGACTCTGATTGTCAGCATTCCTTCTTCTTCAGAAGAAACAAATGCCAGATGTCAAGGCTCACATAGACAGGTGGGTAGTAGCAGAGTCAAGATGAGAGCCCAGACCCACAGAGAAAACAACAGCAATCACTAGCCTACGGGGCAGTTACTAAATATAAAGCAGGCCAAGTCAGCTATCCCTTTATCTGCCTCCTTCTCAGATCCACCCATCACCTTCCCTCCTTCACCCTTCTTCACCAGACACTGAGCTGGTTCCGTTTCTATGCTGTCATAACCTTTGCAAGGTGTGAGCCGATAACAGCCTATGATAGGACCACAAATGTTGGCCCAGTGGAGGACATTAAGAGCTTCGGAAGTCTGCAAGCTTGTGTAAGCTGACATGGTGCCAGAAGGCCTGGCTACCAGGAGGCTGTGCACGGCGGCATTTACCTTGAGGCAGCCAATCATCATCTGCTCCCTGGACTATCCTGGAAAGCCCCGACATTGTTTTCGGATGCTCCAAACTCGACTAGATACTGAGATGATGATTAATAGTAACAAGTTCTGAGAAAAATGCAAACAAAAAAGGCTGCCTGACTGGCTCACTGTAAGAGGCAAGGCGGCCAAGCTGGCTTCAGCTGGAGTGTAGCCTGTCTCTGGGGGAACTGGAGTGGATGAGCGCAGTGTCCACGCGGGTGCTCAGGGCTCGGGAATCAGTGCGGGAAGCACTAGGTCAGAAGAGAAGAGCAGGGCCTGGAGAGATGGCTCAGCAGTTAAGAGCGCTTGCTGCTCTTCCAGAGGTCCCCGAGTTTGGTTCCCAGCACCCAAATCTGATGACTTATAACTGCCTATAACTCTAGCACTGTATCAGGTCCCTGTAGCTTCCATGGGCAACTGGACTCAGGTGGCATATCACCCTCTGCTCTCATAAAGAAAAAAGAAGAGGAGGAGGAGGAGCAGGAGGAAGAAGAGGAGGAGGAGAAGGAGAAAAAGGAGAAAGAAAGAGCTCTTGAGTTCTAGGACCTGGGATTGTCCCCATCAGTAGATGCTGGCTGCTCCCATTACAGTCAAGGCAGAGGACAGGGAGGACCTGCCTGGAGGAGCAAACAGACATCCCGTTTGTGGTCTATAATCCTCATGCTCCTTAATCTTGACTTTTGCACCAGACCTCTTTGCCCTTGCTTAAGAGCTTGCAGAATAATTCCTTCAGTTTACAGCCTCAGGGGCTGTCATGGCCTAGAGCTCATCTCTTTAAAGTGACTGTGAGTGTCTCTGTTTTGATCTCTGTTTTGAGGGATGAGTTTTATACTACCTGTTAGCATTTCTTCTAGGCTCCACCCCACAGTTACCTGGCAATAGCCAGGTGTGCCTGACTCAGTATAAAAGGGGATGCTTGCCTCCCTCCTCTCTCTTGCTCTCTTTTCCTCTCTGTCCTTTCTCTCCCTATCCTCCTCCCTCCTCTCTCCATGTTTTATTTCATGACCAGCCTCTACTCCCTTTCTCTCTCTCTCTCTCTCTCTCTCTCTCTGTGTGTGTGTGTGTGTGTGTTTCTACTCCCTCTACTCCCCTCCCTATGCCCTAAATAAATTCTATTCCATACTATATCCATACTATATCCGTCATGTGGCTGGTACCTCAGGGGGAAGAGATGCTTCAGCATGGACTCACAGAGGCACCCCCTTCCACCTCACCATACCGTGCCTCTATCAAACATATTCCTGGTTCTCCCTTTCTTTTTTATAAGACACAGCACTATGCAACTTTTTCTTTTAAGACAGAATCTCATGTATCCCAGGCCATCCTGTCACATACTAAGCAGTTGACAATGACTTTGAGCGTCTGAACCTTCTGCTTATCTCCTGAAAGCTGGGATCCGAGTGTCACCACACCAAATCTACGTTGTGCTGGGATCTTACCCAGGGCCTTGTGGGTGCTAGGCAAGTACTCTACCAACTGAGCTATGTCACCAGCTCGCCTGTCTTCCTCTTTCTTTTCTTTTCTTTTCTTTTCTTTTCTTTTCTTTTCTTTTCCTCCATTTTGGAGTCAGGGTCTCTAGATATAGCACAACTGGCCTTGAACTCACATTCTTCCTGCCTTGTACTCCCGGCACAGGCATTATAGACCTGTACCACTATACAAGACTTACATCTTACCACCGGATTTTCTCACTCTCTCATGGTTTGTAGGGCTAGAGTAGGACATTGCACAAAGGCTTTCACCAATCAACTTAATTTGGCCTCAGATCAGAAGAGTCAAAGCTAACGGAACTCCTGAGGGAGCTAATACTCTCAAATACTCTCTCGGCTTTAGCTTTACCCGGGGCACTTGCTCCACATCTCCTTCTCCCTGGTTCTGGGGATTGAAACCATAGCCTCACACATGCCAGACAAATGCCCTACCATGGGAAGTACATGGGAAGTGCAGGACCCAAAGGAATGCCTCCCAAATGGAAGATTTTAGTTTAACAGTGGAGAGGTGTGAGGACCTAGTTAATGCTCCCCCCCAGAATGTTCATCTCATGACCTCCAGAACCTGACTGTGTTGACTTGCGTGGGAAAAGGGACCATGCAGATGTGATTGTTAGGGATCTTGACATGTGGGTATCACTCGGGTTTTCTGGGGTTTTCTGGTCTGGTGTGGACCTGAAGAGTGAGACAGGAGAGCTGGTGCGATGACAGAAGCTGAGGCAGGACTGACACACTGTGACACGGGAGGAGCTAAGGTCCAGGAAATCCACCAGGGCTCTAGAACAGAGGTCTCAACCTGTGGCTTGCACCCCTTGGGGAAGTGGTCTACCTGTCTAAGACCACTGGAAAACACAGATATTTACATGATGATGCATATCAGTAGCAAAATTACAGTTGTGACATAGCAGTGAATAATTGTATGGTTGGGGGTCACTACAACATGAGGCACTGTATTGAAGAGTCACAGCACTGGGACGGTTGAGAACCACTGCTCTAGAAAACAGAAAAGGTAAGGTCATGATTCTGTTCTAGGGCTTCCAGAATGATGTGGCCTTTGAAAGCCCTATCAGATCTGTTCTGGGCATCTCTCCTCTAGAACTGTTAGATAATCAATTTGTGCCATCCCAGGTACATGATTTGTAACAGAAACCCTAGGGAACTAAATTGGAAGCTATCTGGGAGAGAGAAGCTCCTATCCAACACCTGTTGATCTCCAAGGTTAGAGAGCACACAGAGATCATGCCTTGGGCTTTTTAATATCTAGTTTGAGAGTGTGGTGGTTTAAGTGAAAATGACCCCCATAGGTTCATAGGGAGTGCTTTGTTTGAAAGGATTAGAAGGTGTGGCCTTATTGAAGGAAGTGTGTCACTTGGGGTGGGCTTTGAGATTTTAGAATCTCAGGTCAGGCCCAGTGGCTCATTCTTTCTTCCTGTTGCCTGAAGATCCAGTTGGAGAACTCTTGACTCTTTCTCCAGTACCAGATCTGCCTGTGTGCTGCCATGCTTCCTGCCGTGACGATTATGGACTAGACCTCTGAAGCTATAAGCCAGCTCCATTAAATGCCTTATAAGAGTTGCATGGTCATGGTGTTTCTTCAAAGCAATAGAAACCCTAACTACATAAGGTTTTGGAGAGATCCACAGACTGGTATTCTAAGCACAAAAGCTCCCCTGGGTACCTGCCTCATAACAAGTTAAGTGAATGTCCACAGCAGGTCTCTGTACGAATGTGTTCTCAGATTACTTTTTGCTGCCTTGTAGGTCAGGCATGGTGGAGGCCCACATATGCAGAAGGCCCTGAGTTGAGAGCCCTGAACTCCTAAGAAGGCGAGCGAGGTCCTGTGGAGGCTTCTCCAGACAGGGACAGTACTTTTAAAAAAATTAAGGACGGCATCAAGGATTCCCATCCTGGGCCTCTATTACAGAGCCCAAGGGATGCACTCTTAGTTGGTTTTGCACTGGAATTAAAATTCTTAAACAAAGATTGTGTGTGTGTGTGTGTGTGTGTGTGTGTGTGTATGTGTGTGTGTGTGTGAGTGAGATGTGCTGTGTGTCTGAGTGTCCTACGTGTACCATGAGTCTGTAGATGCCAACAGCAACCAGAAGAGAGGTCAGATCTGTGGAACTGGAGTTACAGAGGGTTGTAAGTGCTCAGTGTGGGGCTGGGAACCTGGGTCTTCTGCAAGAACAGCCAGTGCTCTTAACTACTGAGCCGTCTCTCCAGCCTTGCGCTGGAATTGTTGCCAAAACTCCCCACACCAAATGAGTTTTTCAAGCTTTAGCAACTTTCTTTAGTTTAGTCCACCCAGCAGTGCCCCCATGGGCTCTCAGGGAGGGGTTCTTCTCTCTGAAGCTGTTTGCTTTCTTCTCCAATTAAGTCCGGGACACTGAATGGAAATGAAGTGGACATCCCTTGAAACGCGTCTTTACAATGAAATGGGATATGAAAGGACTCCAATCCATTTTGGAGACAGTCTCTGCTGTCAGGAATCAATAGAGCCTTTCATTCCATGGTGTGCCAGTTCATAAAGTGAGAGCTACTCCAACTCCCCATTTAACATTTTCAAAGCTGATATTAAATCCCAGATTTTATATCTGCTGTTGCCCATTTAGGACTGCATTATAAATCTGAAGTCTCTCCCCAGCTCTTGAGTTTGACAGTGCTCGATAGAAACTTTTATAATCAAGCTCAATAAAGCATCACAAATCCCCACATTGTGAGTTTAGCTTACAACAACCTTTGTAAATAACATCTTCCAGCCTTGCTGTTTGTCAATATTCGTCATTTTTTAAAAGGGGCAAATTGAAATACTTTGTGCACTCTTACCTCCTGGATGGAATTCAATAATGGCTAAGCAAGGCAATGCATGTCCATAATACCAACACTTGGGAGGTAGAGGCAGGAGCAACCCTACAAGTTCAAGATCATCCTGAGGTACATGGTGAGTTCCAGCCAGCCAGGGACATGGAAACCCTGTCCCCAAAACCAGAATTCAATTAGATGTCTTCATTGTGGCAGCTAAAAAGACCAACTGTGAGACTTAGAGGGTGGAGTGGAGGATGATGTCTGGGCTCGGCTATCAGCACTGACAGGGATATAGAGCACAGGCCATTGTCTGGAAATCTTAAAAAACAAATTCCTCTTTGTTCATCAGTGTTTACCTCAGCACTGACATGGAAACTCAGGTCCTCTGTCTCTCTAAATCACCCTTAGGCTGGAAATGGCGGCGTCAGTTTCAGTCCCGAGCCTCCTTCCTATGAGCTCCTTCCACAGAGCTAGAGCTTGGGTTGTTGTTTGTTTGTTTGTTTTTAATGATAAACGGTATTTTTCTTCAAGTAGATGGAACTCAGGGTTTTCCACTTTCCTATCTGCTAACAGGGACCAGAAGCAACACTCTGTGTCATCCAGCCATCCCTCAAGGTCCATAGCCATCCCTTGGGGACACACAGATCTCCAGATCAAAAGAGTACACATCCCCCATGTGCTTTAAGTCATCTCTGAGTTATTTGTAATACTTAATGCACAGCAAATGCTCTATAAGTAGCTGCTGTGCATACTATAGGGAATGATAAGAGATAAGTATATATCAACTCACTAGACCACCCAGAGCTCCCAGGGATTAAACCACTAACCAAAGAGTATACAGGAAGGGAGCCATGGATCCAGATAAATATGTATCAGAGGATGGCCTTGTCAGATATCAATGGGAGGGGAGTCCTTGGTCCTGTGGAGGCTTGATGCTCCGGCATAGGGGAATGCTAGGGCAGTGAAGAGGAGTGGGTGGGTGGGCAGAGGAACATCCTCATAGAGGCAAAGGGGAGAGGAGACAGGGAATAGTATAGAGGGTTTGTGGAGGGGTAACCGGGAAAGGGGATATCATTTGAAATGTAAACTAATAAAATGATTAATAAAATATATATTAAGATTTGTTTATTTAATGTATGAGTGCATTATCTGCATGTTCACCTGCGTGCCAGAAGAGGGCATCAGATCACATTATAGATGGTTGTGAGCCATCATGTTGTTGCTAAGGATTGAACTTTGACCTCTGGAAGAGCAGTCAATACTCTTAACCACTGAGCCTTCTCTCTAGCCCCCATAAGTATATATGTTAAGAATAAACAGAATTAAAAAAATTTCAACCTGAAGTTGTTTGAATCCATGGGCATAGAACCCATACATACAGAGGACAAACTGTACATATGCATATTTATTAATATGTACCATGTAGCATATTATACATAGCATGTATATTATATACAATATGTATCTATACTAAAATAGTAGGTATGTGTGAGGATGGTAGACATCAAATTCAGGGCAATGATCTTTCTTTCTGAGAACGAGAGAGGCAATATGAGTATTAGGATTCCCAGAAAAAATAACGACAGTGTGTTGTCCTACTTTGTCAACTGGACAGAAAAAGAGATTTACTTATTATTTTATGTACACGAGTGTTCTGCCTGTATGTATGCATGTATGTGCACTGCCTGCATGCCTAGAACCTGCAGAAGCCAGGAGAGGATGATAGATTCCCTGGAACTGGAGTAAATGAGAATTGTAAGCCACCATGTGGGTGCCAAACTTGGGCCCTTTGCAGGACTAGCAAGTGCTCCTAATCAATCTCTTCATTACTGCTAAAACAAAAGTTAAATCAACAGGCTCTAGAACTGGCACATTAGAGAAATGGGAAATGGTACAACAGACTGAATGTCATTCAAATTCCACATGGGACCACTAGGCCTGGTTTCATGGCCTAACACTTGTTAGGTATTGCTGAGTCTGAGGTCAAGATGAGCTACAGAGTTAGATCTTGTCAAAAAAAGAAAGGAAGAAAGAAAAAAAGAAAACAGAAAAGAAAAAGAACAGAAAACCCTGTCAGGTATGTTGTGCACACATTTAATCCCAGCACTCAGGAGGCAGAGGCAGAGGCAGAGGCAGAGGCAGAGGCAGAGGCAGAGGCAGAGGCAGAGGCAGAGGCAGAGGCAGAGGCAGAGGCAGAGGCAGAGGCAGAGGCAGAGGCAGAGGCAGAGGCAGAGGCAGAGGCAGAGGCAAACAGATCTCTATGAATTTGAGGCCAGCCTGGTCTACACAGGGAGTTCCAGTCCAGCCAAGTCTATGTAGAGAGACCCTTTCTCAAAAAACAAAAAAAAATCCAAGAACAAAACAAACAAAAAAGCTCCCAAACAAACCCAAATCAAACCAACCAAACTCCACCAACGCAACAAAATGACACAAAACCAAACCAAAACCCCAACCCCACAGATTCCAGATGGTTCCTTCACTGTCCCCAGAGTGCTCAGGGGCTCACTGGGGACAGGATGGACGGGACAGCGGACAATGAGAGGCAGATAGAATGCTGCCTCGTTCCAGCTGCTGGAAGCTGATTATTATTTTTATAGGAGTTCTGCAAGCCAGTATTTAAACACCCACTATTAAAAATTAAAGTCTTTACATTTACAATTAGCCTCATTATATTAAAAAGGCAGTAAAGCACTTATTGCTCCTCGCATGGCAGTTACTTAACTATTGCATTATTCACACCTTTAGCGGCTGATACCAAAACAAAGCAGAACAAAACAAAACCTTCGCGATCCCATCAGAACTTAAGGGAGGAAAGATCCATCTGGGCTCAGAGTGAGGAGGTGTGGCAGGGCAGAAGAGCTCCCCTCACAGTAGGGAGGAGACAAGAGAGGGAGGGAGAGGACT
>CACVCL010032229.1:0-19512 GCA_902729485.2 Mus minutoides | reverse complement strand
CCTCCCCTCCCCCTGCCCCCTCCCCCCTCGTCCAAATGATCCTCAGCACCACAGCGGCCTTAATCACAGGAGCTCAAACAGCTCTGCCAAGCCCAGGGAGGGGCTACTCGCTGCCTCCCTCTCTTCCCCTCTTTCCACTCCTTGGTTTGGCACTGGGCCACTTGGGGGGACATATTCCTTAGTTATACAGGGTAGGGTCACAGTTCCAAGACTTGGAAAGGTTTCACCTCAGCCTGAGGTGCCTAGCCTGAGAACAGTGCCTGCAGGAACCAGCCACCCTGACAGTGCTACCCACCCCTTGCACACTCACTTTGGCGTCACTTAGGCCAGCCACTCTTGTCACCAAAGGGACACAGGCAACTTATACCTGACATTACAGATGTTAGAAATATACTAAGGAAAATCCTGTGTGAATGTCTTTAACTGTGTGCACGTGCATTTGTATCTGTCCGTGCATGTGTGAGTGTGTGCGTGTATGTGTGTAGTCCTGTATGTATGCCTTTAATTGTGTATATGTAATCCTGTGGAATGTCTGTGTTTGTATATAATTCTGTGTGTATGTCTTTAACCATATACATGTGTGTGCCTGTGTGTGTGTGTGTGTGTGTGTGTGTGTGTCTGTGTCTGTGTCTGTGTCTGTGTCTGTGTCTGTGTCTGTGTAATCCTGTATGGATGTCTTTAATTTGTGTGTGTGTGTAATCCTGTATGTCTATGTGTATCCCCCAGCAAGCTGCTTCCTTCTCACTCCTGATAGAGGAGTTAGCCTCACACTCTGCTCCTTCAGTCTGGCCCACCAGCCAGTCAGGAAGAGCCCTGGATGCTCAACTGGAAATTTGGATCTAACTGGGGGTATCTGAGGTCATCCCAGAAGTCCACAGGCAGAAAAGCATGCCTGGGAACATTTCATTGGATCAAGGCCTGATATTCATAGGAACTAGGACCCAGAGACATATAAGCAACCTGTGAAGGCTTCAACACCAGCTGATGGTTAGTTGGAAGGGACCACCCTGCTTTCGGTCCTGTGGCCAACTCCTCAGGCTGGGAATCTTTTCTCTGCAGAGCCCCTGTCCAATACAGGGAGAATCTTATTGTTCCTCTGCTCCAGCAGCATGGCTGGCTTTGACCACAATGCAGAGGCCAGGAAAGTGTTCCTACTGTTCCCACAAACTCCTCCTCTCTGAAACAGAGCCTTAGAGAGATGGTTGAAGTCTGGCAGGAGGGTGGGCCAGCAAGATTTCGTACACACACATACACACACACACACACACACACACACACCTGTGTGATGGGTTTTAGGCCTTGCAGACTGAGTATCCTGACCCACCCTGTCTCAGGATGGGAAAGAAGAGCAAAAGCATGGAGGAAGGACAGCCTGGATGGAGGCAGGACAGACTGGCCAGTGGACTCTCTCTAGGCAGATCTGTAGTGGGTTCTGCAACATCCTCTTTGCATTAAGGGGGAAACCTAACCCTCTATGGAAGTGTTACATATCATATAAATAAAAGTGAACAACAGTCCCTGTCACCTCACTGGTCACAGAACTTTCCGTTAACAAAGTTAACTGTTTCAAGTAAGAGGTGGAATCTAGGCTTTCTTGTTTGTGTTAGGTTAATTGGGTGAGGCTGCAAACTGAAAACTATGTTGTAACTAAAGAGGACTTCTATTATTTATTATTATTATTATAATAAACTATGTTGCAGGCCCGGCAGTGGTGGCACACGCCTTTAATCCCAGCACTTGGGAGGCAGAGGCAGGTGGATTTCTGAGTTTGAGGACAGCCTGGTCTACAGAGTAAGTTCCAGGACAGCCAGGGCTACAGAGAGAAACCCTGTCTCAAAAAACAAAAACAAAAACAAACAAATAAAACTATGTTGCAGCTAAAGAGGGCTTATTATTATTATTATTTACTTATTCACTTTATATTCTGCTCACTGTCCCCCTCCCTGTCACCCCCTCCCACAAGCCTTCTCCCATTCCCCTTCTCCCCTGAGTGGGTGGGGACCCCTTGGGTATTCCCCCCACCCTGGCACATCAAGTCTCTGTGAGGCACATCCTTAGAGAGGACTTCTTAACTTGTACACATGCACATCTCAAAGGTCAGTTTTTAAAATTTATCCTGCACTACTAAACCAATGCATTCTGAACTTCTGTCACAGGAAAACACCGCTGAATGACCCTTACATGTCTGCCCAACAACAAAAAAATTCTGAATCTAGAAAACAAACCAAAACCCCTTTGGTTCTTAGCAGCAACTCTGGAGGAATACACCAGAAGATGGGGGCCTCCTCCCCTCCTCCTTACAAACTCTGGAGGAATACACCAGAAGACGGGGGGGGGGGGGGGGCTGCTGCTCCCCTCCTCCTTATAAACATTCATTTCCTGGAAAATAACTCAAAGACAAGGTATGTGGACACTTCAGGAGTTAGTGGCTGGGAGGTGACTCACTGGGAAATTCACCTGTTGCACAAAGCCGAGGCCCTGAGTTCAAATCTCAGCCCGTGTCTATAATACCAGTTCTCCTTCAACAAGGTATGACAGGTGAACCCAGAAGCCCGTGAACAACAAAAAAGCAGACACCCCATCTCAAACAAGAGGGGAGGACCAAAACCTGGCTGTGCGTTTCCACAGGTGTGCCCACACACAATACACTCACAGCACACATGCACACAATAAAACGTTTTTTAAAAAGGAAAGCTCTAACAATGACAGGTTTACACACAAGCCAGAAAGGCACATGTTAAAAATCACCAACTTCTAATTTTATTCCCAATGCAGGGGATGTGGAAACCAACTAAATGTCAATTACAAGGTAGGGCCGAGCTATCTTAGTGTGTGTGCACAGTTGTCTCCCGTCCAGTATCCCCTTTCACACCAACATGGCATAAGTCATAACTATACTTAGGAATTCATGTTGATGAAAATCTTACTGCTGGATTCAAGGCTGTAAAGGAGAGAAAACCTTCCTAAAGCCGAAGAAAACCAGTGCACACTTCCCAGCCAATCAAAAGCTCCCGAGTTGCTATTTACAAAAATTAGACGGGTGGGTGGGAGTCCGAAACAGATTGAACAGAGCTGTAAATTTTCTCTACGGTAAAATGTAAATTTTGGTTTCTTCTTGTAGCACAGTCGGAGGTCAACAGAGGGAATGTTGCAAAGTTTTTCCCTAGCATTGAAGAAAGACGCGCTGGCAGATTGAAGCACCAGCACTCTTTGTGGTGAATATACAGAAAAGCAGCCACTTGTTTACGGTTGGATACATTTCTGGGAAAAGGCACTGAACCGAGCCGGCGGACCGTGGCGCGCTAGCCAATGAACCTCTCGGCGGGCCACGTCTCCGGGACATTGGCGGGGATGCGGGGAGCCTCCTGCCCCAGCGGGGCCAGGACCTCCACCTCGCGCACCACCTGCGTGAACACGCGGTCCACCATCATTTTGCTCTTGGCTGTGATCTCCAGGAATGGGCAGCGCCACTCGCCGGCCAGCGCGCGGCCCTGGGCCGTCAGCACCTGGCGCTCGGCGTCTAGGTCGACTTTGGTGCCCACCAGCACGAGAGGGACGGCGCGCGAGCCCCGCAGCCGGCCTATGCGCTCCCGCAGCGGCCGCACGGCCTGGAACGAGGCCTCGTCGCACACGCTGTAGAGCACCACGAAGCCATCGCTGTTCCTGATGTACAGGTCCTTGAGGGTGACCAGATGCTCGGCGCCCACCGTGTCCACGATCTCCAGCAGCGCCGGAGCCCGGTTCACCTCGATCACCTTACTGAACAGCTCCTCCACCGACGGCTCGCAGCGCTCGGGGAAGCGGCCGCACGCGAACTGTGTGGCCAGCGCTGTCTTACCCACCGCCACGCTGCCCAGCAGCACCACCCGGTAGTCTTTGGCGGGGCGCAGCACTAAACCCTCCATGGCCCGGACAAGGGGACGCGGGGAATGGCGCTGGGAGGCGTCGCGGAGAGGACCTGAGGGCGGGGCGCGAGCAGGCAGAGGGCGCGCGTGCGTCCCCGTGGCGCCCGAAAGGAGAGGCCCCGCCGCCGCCCAGGGTCCCTGGGTCTAGTCCCTTCGCCTAGCTGCGCGCGATGCTCCAGATCCCACCGCCCCACGCTGCGCCTGCCCTACCAGCACCTTGTCCGAGCCTCCTCTCTCCCCTTGGTCCCCAGCCCTGCCCGGCCTCCCTCCCACACCCCGCAGACAGGCTGGGGCCCTTCAATCAGTCCTGAGCTGGCTATCCCAATGAGGGAGCCCCTCGGTTGACAGAGCAGAAGGTAATCTGATCCCTTTCTGGCCAACCGAAGAAAGACAGGGATTTCTGCAGCATTCCAGATGCAGACGTGCCGCTCAAGGCCACTGCTCCCTACCGCTGGCCCCGCCAGGCTGGGAAGATCCCACGCTTGGAAAGGGGGGCATGGAGGGGGGCAGATGAAGCTGGTCAGAGAGGACCCCAATTCCCTCTTTGGCGTTGTGATCGCTCACTGTGGTCCCGTCTCCCTGAACTTTGTGCAATGCAAACCACACAGCCTCTCCCATTTCCTCACTTCGGTTTCCCATCCTGGTGAAGACTCCTCACTTTGGCCATCCATACAGCTGTGTCACTTGGTAGGAATGAAAACTCATCTGACAGCAAGTAGAAACTGGGAAGCGCCAGGCAAAGCCCATGGCCACCTTCTCAGTCCCCTTCCACTCCTGGCTCCTTCACTGGCTGCAGAGGAGAAAGCCTGGGTTCCATTTCTGGCCTTGTTTCCCTGAGTGAACTCTCTTCCGCCTCCTGGGCGATGGGGGACCCGGCTGCCTGCCCTGCTCTGGTGAACTTGAAGCGGTCCACCAGAGGAAGGTGCTTCTCTACAAACCGTGCGGTAATTACATCCTTAACGTACAATGATTCTCAAAAAGAGATCTTACAAGGCATTCTGGGACGGGAAATAGAGACTAACAAGAAAGCTAAGTAACTAAACATCCCCTGAGACACTTGAGCTCAGTCCAGGTTCAAAGGCTTCCTGCAAATAACTTCTGAAGGAACACAGAGCAATTTACAACTCATAGAACAGGCGAGGAAACCCCACACAGCACAGCCACACCCAAATCTGTGACCCTGGCATCTTCAGGAACAAAATAATGACATTTTAGTCTGAAGAAATAAAGGACAGGAATTCCCAGGGGACTAGTTTGGGAAAGATCCCACAAGAACTCTGTAGGAGCAAACATACAGCTTTTTGTCTTAGTATGGAAACCAATCGGTACGATATCGTGGTATAAGAAATACATATCTTGCAGGATCTTTGCCTAGGAGGGGACTGGAAGCTGGAGGTTAAAAGACGTGGAACTCATTCTCCAAGGAGCCAACTTTTACAAGGTTCGACACCACTACCAAAGGAGCATCCAGGGAGGACACCAACTCCCCGACAGTTCCCACCCTTGAACATAACAGCCTTCTCTCTGTGCATCAGTGACTGCTCACAAGAGCACTAAGATCTACCCTGCTGACTGCTGTTATTCCTTCATAGGATTCCAACCACACGCTTCTGCGCGTGTCAGCCTGCTGTAATTGCACACGGCTTTATGGTCTTGGGAGGTGCTTAAGTAACTAGTGGGTGGAAGGTTAACAGAAAGTAGGGGGGACCCCATCTATGGAGAAATTACTATCCATGCTGGGTGGCTGATTCACACCCACTTTCTTCTAAGTAGCCCCTCACTTGGGCTCTGTCAGTGAACCTCATTTGTTCCCCAGGTTTGACTTTGGTGTGAGCATGTGTGAGCATGTGTGTATGTGTGTGAGCATGTGTGTGTGCGAACATGTATGTGTGTGAGCGTGTGTGTGCATGTGTGTGAGCATGTATGTGAGCATGTGTGTGTATGTGTGTGTGCATGTGTGTGTGAGCATGTGTGTGAGCATGTGTGTGCATTGTGTGAGCATGTGTGTGTGTGCATGTGTGTGATCATGTGTGTATGTGTATGTGAGCATGTGTGTATGAGCATATGTGTGTGTGAGCATGTATGTGTATGTGTGTGAGAATGTGTGTGAGCATGTGTGTGTGAACATGTGTGTGCTCATGCACACATGTGCAGATGTGGAAGCTGGTGTCTTCCTCACCACTATTCATCTTATTTTTTTCAAACTTTATTATTGAAAAAGTTACAAATAAAAAAAAAATTTTCAGGGCTGGTGAGATGGCTCAGCGGTAAAGAGCACCTACTGCTCTTCCGAAGGTCCTGAGTTCAAATCCCAGCAACCACATGGTGGCTCACAACCATCGGTAACAAGATCTGACGCCCTCTTCCAGAGTGTCTGAAGACAGCTACAGTGTACTCACATATAATAAATAAATAGAACTTTAAAAAATTTCTTTTTCACTTTCCAAAATTAACCAGACCCAGGGACCATACAATTCAGAGAACTCCTGAACAGCTGGAGTAGCCATTTGGAATAGAAGCTGTGGACCTTGGTGTTGGGTTTTCTAGTCCACTATTGGGTGTATTTTTATGCATTTGTTCACCACCCAGAATGAAAAATCCACAACAGAGTTAGAACTACAAAACCAATTTGCTTTCTGTCCTCTTTCATAACCTGTGATTCTTACCTGCATTCAGTCCTTCCTCGTCCCTTAAGGTGTAGCCTGTCTTGTTCTGTCTTCTGTGTTACACTTGTACATTTGTTAATTTTCTTTGTGTCAGGTTCTCTCACCAAATCTGGAACTCACCATTTTGGCTAGACTGCCTGACCAGCAACCCCACCCCACCGCACCCCCGGGCTCCTCCTGTCTGCATCAGTCTGGTATGAACCTAAGTTAAGGTCACTACTTTAGTGCTCACACAAAGCTACAGCTCCTCACTCATGCCCCAGGCTCCCTATCTCCCCAGGCTCCCTATCTCCCCAGTTTAACGTGTATTCTGTTGGTTGGTTGGTTGGTTGTTTATTTTAATTTTTTAAAATCACAATTTTAATTTATTGGGAGAGTGTACAGATATTTTGGAGGTCAGAGAATAATTTGGGGGAAATAGATCTTTCCTTCCCTCATGTGGTCCCAGGATCAAACTCAACTGGTCAGGCAGATAGCAGGTACCTTTACCCACTAAGCCACCTCAGTGGCCTCTGTTGTGTTGGTTTGGGTTTGGGTTTGGGTTGTGTTTGTGTGTGTGTGTGTGTGTGTGTGTGTGTGTGTGTGTGTGTGAGACAGAGTTTTCCTATGTAGCTCTGATTGTCCTGGAACTCCCTAGGTAGACCCAGACTGGCCTCAAGCACAGATCCTCCTGCCTCAGCCTCCTGAGTGCTGGAATGAAAGTCATGCACCAGCCCATGCCTGGCTCTGTTGGTGGCTTTTTGTTGTTATTTATTTTTATGTGTATGGGTGTTTTGCCTGCGTGTTTACGCAGCATGTGCATGGGGTGCGTGGGAGGTCAGGGGAGCATTGAATCCCCTGGAACTAGAGTTACAGTTGTGAACCACCAGGTCAGTGCTGTGAATTGAACTGAGGTTGCCTGGAGTGCAGCTCTCCAGCCCTGTCTCTGTTGGTGGTTTGTAAGGTATGGTATCATGTAGTTGAGTGTGGTGTGGACTCCTGCTCTTCATGACTTCACCTCCCGCATGCTGGGATTATAGGTGTGTGCTACCATACCTGCTTCAAATTTGTGAATTCTTGTCCTTTTTAAGTTCCCCATTGGCCTTGCCTGGAAAATGCAGAAAACAAGCCGGGCGTGGTGGCGCACGCCTTTAATCCCAGCACTCAGGAGGCAGAGGCAAGTGGATTTCTGAGTTCGAGGCCAGCCTGGTCTACAAAGTGAGTTCCAGGACAGCCAGAGCTATACAGAGAAACCCTGTCTCAAAAAAAAAAAAAAAGAAGAAGAAGAAGAAAAGAAAAGAAAATGCAGAAAACACAAAGCAGTCTGTGCAGAGACGGCAGCCCAAATGAGGCCAGTTCATGGTGGGCAAGTGCAATCCCGAGCATGAGTGAAATGACACAGGAATGCCTGCTTCTAAGCCATGTCATTCCCTGACTCTTGGATCATTAGCCCTGGCTATGCTAGGAGGCCATGGGCTTCTGCTGGAAACTCTGACCTAAAGCCAGAGAACCTCTCTGCTCTCTAGACTTCTTCCTGCGGGCCTCAGACATCTAAGGATAGAGAGGGAACACTGTGCCTGAGAAACAAGCAGCCGCCTCAGTGGTGTGTGAGGCACAGCTGTGTGCACTTCCAGAATGCACAAGCAGGCTGCTCTGCTGAACATGGGAAATATCACAGCAGCACTAAGGAGTCTGCCAGCAGGCATGACAGGGTGGACAGGTGTGGAGACCACCTGCAGAACGAACGAGTGACCAGTTCCCTTCAGCCAATAGAGTCTAGCGAACTCAGAACACCATCCTGAACAAGACCAGGGAGAAGGAACAGGAGAGTGTATGACGGAGGGTCAAGATATGGACGTAGCTGTCAAGCAGGCCCTGGACATTAGACATGGATGTGACCCTTAATGTTGCTGCTCTCCACAGGAAAACGAGTAGTTTAAAGGAAACGACTTTATTCTGGGACAAGCTGGCTCGGTGAGCAGAGACAGCAAACCTCACAACCTGAGTTCAATCTGAGGATCCACACAGCAGAAGGTGAGGACCGGCTGCCACAACTGTTCTCTGAACTTAATGTGAGTACAAGGGCGTGCACACACACATGCATGCACATGCACACGCACACGCGCAGAGTGTTAAAAAATAAAATATCTTATTAACCCAATATAACTGACACAGGTTCAGGAGTACAGACTCTAAAGAAAAAATTATAACGACTCTCACAGACAAGACATCAGCACAATCAGGGAATGCATAAAGAGACTTAGATAGGGTGGACATGCTGGTGCATACATTTAGTCCCGTAACTAGGGATTTAGAGGCAGGTGGATCTCCATGAGTTCACAGCCTGGTCTAGATAGCAAGCTCCATGCCAGCTCTGGCTACATAGAGGCAGTGGGGGGACTGACTCAGGTCCTTAGGCCAGCTAAGGAGGTAGGAGATTCTGACCACCTAGTGGAGACACCATCCCTGCTTACTGAGGAGCCAGGCAGGCATGGCCTGCTGTGTTGAATCAAGGGAGAGTAAATGGAACACACACCACAGAAAGTCTAGCCACCATCAGAATGTTAGGTCAGATACCAAGTTTGTATTCTAAGAGCTAAAACTTTAAGAATCTTAAGACCTGGGCTGGTGAGATGGCTCAGCGGAAGACCTGTGATAAACAGTCTGTCTTGGTGGGAGGAAGAAATTGTCCACACCATGCTTGCTAAAAAGAATTCTGCGGTAATAATTTCTTTAGGAACTGCCAAAGCCTACCAGTCAGTCAACGCAGGAACCACAATTCATGGTTTGAACATGCTTGGCCCAGGGAGAGGCACTATTAGGAGGTGTGGCTTTGTCGGCGTAGGTGTGTCACTGTGGGTGTGGGCTTTAAGACCCTCATCCTAGCTGCCTGGAAGTCAGTCTTCCACTAGTAGCCTTCAGATGAAGATGTTGAACTCTCAGCTCCTCCTGCACCATGCCTGCCTGGATGCTGCCATGTTCCCACCATGATGATAATGGACTGAACCTCTGAATCTGTAAGCCAGCACCAATTAAATGTTGTCCTTATAAGAGTTGCTTTGGTCATGGTGTCTGTTCACATCAGCAAAACCCTAACTAAGACAGGGAGTGAGCATGATTATAGAAAAGGAAGAAAGAAGATGCAAGAGACAGATATGGTCAATATCGAACCAAATGCAAGTGTATTTTCTCAGTGTCTTTTAAAGGCAAACAACAGAAAATATGACCAATTTCAGGAATATAAACAATGACCACAAATGCTTATGTGTTGAGTTTATGGTACACAGAATCTATGTTTCACTAAGGCCATTTCCTTCAGGCTAGAACAGTCTCTCAAGGATGTATACATAAGTAGAGGAACTTGGCAGGGTATAACACACTTCTTAACTAAAAGCAAAGACAGATGTCAGCAGACTCATCATGATTAATCACAAGCAAGAAGTCATCCAAAGGTAACTCTGGGTGTGCCCCCCACATGTCCCCCTGTTTTATCTATACAAGCCAAAGCTGTCTCTGTTATTGGCACAGAGAGATTATGCCTGTTTGGGGCATCGCCCCAAGAAGTGTGGACCTTACCTAGCATCGGTACATGAATCCTAGGAGTCACGCCCTGAGAAAATCTTACTGGTCTTTTTTATCTATAAGAACAGCACACCTGAAATAGGAAAGCTGCAAAGCACCGTGGAGTGCCGCCGTGTAAATAAAAAGGAAAAAAAAAAAGTTTCTCAAGTCGCAGCTGCACGGCCAGGGCAGGGGTCTGCGCTCTCGGAGCGGCCGCGGGCGGGACTCGGTGGTGCCGCCAGCCCCGGCCCCATTGTTTGTGTTTTCTTCAAAATATGGCAAAGGTTCAGGTGAACAATGTAGTGGTGCTGGATAACCCGTCGCCTTTCTACAACCCATTCCAGTTCGAGATCACCTTCGAGTGCATCGAGGACCTGTCTGAAGACTTGGAGTGGAAAATTATCTATGTGGGCTCTGCAGAAAGTGAAGAATACGATCAAGTTTTAGACTCTGTTTTAGTGGGTCCTGTTCCTGCAGGAAGGCATATGTTTGTGTTTCAGGCTGATGCACCTAATGCAGGTCTCGTCCCAGATGCAGATGCAGATGCAGTGGAGGTAACAGTTGTACTGATTACTTGCACCTACCGAGGTCAAGAATTTATTAGAGTTGGCTACTATGTAAATAATGAATATACTGAAACAGAGTTAAGGGAAAACCCACGAGTAAAACCAGACTTTTCTAAAGCTTCAAAGGAATATTTTGGCATCGAATCCCAGAGTCACAAGATTTCACATTAACTGGGAAGATAATACAGAAAAACTGGAAGATGCAGAGAGCAGTAACCCAAACCTACAGTCCCTTCTTTCAACAGATGCATTACCTTCAGCGTCAAAGGGATGGTCCACGTCAGAAAACTCACTCAATGTTATGTTAGAATCCCACATGGACTGCATGTGACCACGTGCCATCCCATTAGTACAGATTAAGCTATTAAAAACAGAACTATTTCCCTGAAGTTCAGTAAGTACATAGTCAACATGAAATGTGAAGAATTTGTTTTAAAACATCCTGTAGAAAGTTTATAAGAAAACCAGTAGTTGAGCAAATTGTGGATTATAAATTTTTAAGTAAAAAAAAAATAAAGGGGGGCTGCTGAGATGGCTCAGCGGGTAAGAGCACCCGACTGCTCTTCCAAAGGTGATAAGTTCAAATCCCAGCATCCACATGGTGGCTCACAACCATCCGTAACGAGATCTGGCGCCCTCTTCTGGAATGCCTGAAGACAGCTACAGTGTACTTACATATAATAAATAAAATAAATTAAAAATAAAAAAAGAAAAAAAAGAAAAAAAACAAAGAACAGCACACCTAATCAGTCACAAAGCAGAAAGTTGTGCCTGTCTTAGGTTGCCATCTGAAAACTCAGCTCTTACCCATCATTAATTAGCACATGAATAATCTTGTATTCATGACCTGTCTTAGGTTGAGAAGGTTTTCAAGACAATGTTACCCATCATTGACTACCAACTTCTGCTAGGGAAGAGACTGGAGCTTGAATTTGTGTAACTCTGCTTTGACATCTATAAAAGCTCTGATGATTTCTCTCAAAAGAACAGATAATAGACATGCCATAAAAAATGCCAAGTCATGCTATATCCAATAAGAGAGATGTAACAAGGACCATGAAGGGAAAACAGCTTGTAACTTTTTCAAAATATCACTTGCAATGCCAGCAGCATCAAAAGACAAAGGTGTAGTAGGTTGGCCTAATGCTGCTTGTATCATAATACTAACTGATGGCCTCCAAGATTTGAAGTCAGAGCTTAGCTTCTAGGAACCTGACCCCAATTAATTATGATTGGTAAATAAAGATGCCAGTAGCCAATATCTGGGAAGAAGAGAGAGAGGTGGGATTTAGGTTTCCCAGTCTAGGGGCCATGAGGAAAGAGAAAAGGGATCTGCCATGCCTCAGGAATGGTGTAGGAGGGAGAACCAAAGCCACCATGTAAAAGGGCCAAAAGAACATGGCCCAGAAGACTGCTCAACCGGGTCAAGAGCAGCCAAGACAGAACATAGAAATTAGTAAGTAGGAACTCGGAGTTATTGGTGGGAGGTAGATTCTAACAGCGTGGAAGTTAGGCAGTTGCTCAGCTCTTGTGCTGCTTAAAGCATCTTAAATATAAAGGCTGTGTGTGTGTTTCATCCAAGAACATAAATGTTCAAAGGCGGGAAGGAACCCCATGCCAGGATCTGTTAAAATACCCATACTACACAAAAACTTTGCATTTCTTAAACTTACAATCTCCTTATGCAGGGCTAAAGAAGTATTCGCATTTTGGAAAATACATCGAAGGTGCCTTTTTACTCCGGTCTGATTAGGCTGGCTTTCATTATACATTTTTGGAGTTATACAAATCCATAGACATTGTGCATGGCATTCCAATGGCTTCTGACTTTCATTCCTTGTACCTCACCTCCCATGATCTGCACTATATCATATAATGGGTCAATTCTTTGTTCTAGCCATCTATCTAAATCTTTTTGTATACTTAGGACATCATCACATTTTCTGCAAGATGATTAACAAAACCAGCTGTTTGTACCTCTTGTGTTAAAGCAGAAGTGGTAGCTCTGGCTGTACGTGTTGTGAGAAGTGGTAGCTCTGGCTGTACGTGCTGTGAGAAGTGGTAGCTCTGTCTATACGTGCTGTAAGAGCAACAACACCGGCCATGATCAGCCCAACCATACGCTTGCTCCTTGCCAGAGCATGATCTACATCTCCCAATATTTGTAAGCCTTTTCAGAATACCAGGGTTCAGATAAATTTATAGGAATCATAATAAAAGCTGGTTGATGTGCTAGCATTACAGATTGTCCATCACAGAGTGCAAAAACACAATTGGACAAAAGACAATTAAAGCCGGGCAGTGGTGGCACATTCCTGTAATCCCAGCACTTGGGAGGCAGAGGAAGGTGGATTTCTGAGTTCAAGGCCAGCCTGGTCTACAGAGTGAGTTCCAGGGCAGCCAGGACTGCACAGAGAAACTCTGTCTTGGAAAAAAAAAAAAAGACAATTAAAACAAGAAACATTGAACTCATCATCAGAGCCAATAACAAAAGTAACATTCCCAATTAGTAAAAGATTTGGTAGGGTAATACAGGATGCTACATTTACCTTAATACCAGAACCTGCTCCATTTTTATCCACAGCAAACATAACACCATACAAAGCAGCTGCCAATTTCCAAATATGTCTCTGAAAATTTCCAGAATCAGTCCTCCAAACGCCCACTGTCATTTCCTTTTGTCCAATACTGGATTGATTTCCATACCAGTCCATGACTGAATCAGGATAACCAGTCACATGAAAGGAAAGAGGAAAGTCATTATAACAGCTTCTCCATTTGATTGATTTTTTTGAAGGCAGGCTCCATAGTCTCCATGTTCTCTCTCCTTCAAGGTCCAAAAGCCTGAGGCGAGGCAGCCTGTCCAGTCTGAGATACAGGCCTTCCCATCTTAATGCTTTGCACTACAGTCTTAGAGATATTCTTCTTCCAAGTCTGAGGGTCCACAGAAACACATCCAGCATTGGTACTATTTCTAGTAAAACAAATGGGTAGGCCCTGACCCATAGCAGTGTAATTCACCAGTTTGGAATACTTTTTTACCAAGGGAATCCTAACAGCTGAGAATTATTAGAGGTCACAAGTACTTTTGGCCTTGACCATAGAGATGAAAGAAGCAAAGGTGGGTCAGGAACATATGTCCAATACATCTTCCTCATCACCATCACCATCACCATGGCAATCAGCAAGATCATAGTCAGCATCATTCTTTGTCCCAGCATCAGCACCAGCATCAGCATCAGCATCAGCATCAGCATCAGCACCAGCATCAGCATCAGCATCAGCATCAGCATCAGCATCAGCATCAGCATCAGCATCAGCATCAGCATGTCTCACGGATTGCTCTGGCAGCCACCGTGCCCTTCAGCATCCTGTGGAAAGCACAAGCATGCCCTTGTCCCCATATTAATACTGAATCAGGACCATGCCATATGGCAGTAAGCAGAGCCTTTCATTTCTCTTGGGCATAAGAATGCCGAGTTGTAGGGTGCCACAGACACTCAGCAGCAGAGTCCCTTGGCATCCAAGGTCAAAACTTCAGAATGAAATGCTGTGGTGAAGGAGCATGCAGTGCCCCCTTTTTGTAACTGATTGTTTTAGAGCTTCGTGAGCTCATTCCATAATCCCCTGTCCTTAAGGACATGTGAAATTATATATATTATATTGATTATAACTTACATTTTATAGATTTAACCCATATTTAATTCATATTTAGCACATATAATTAATATTTAACATATATACTTTTCATTTAAAGTACATAATTAATACCTAATGCATATTATTTATATTTATTGTAAGTAATATACATTAATGCATTTAGATCATATTCAGTGAATGTAATTTATATTTAACTGGTATAATTTATATTTAATGTGGATAATTTATAAGTATACATACATATGTGAGTATGTATGTAGTTATTAGGGACGGGTCATCTTCTGATGACACATGAATAAAATACACATTTTACATTCATGTTTCAATGTATATAAATTCTACCTTTACAATATATGTTATTTTATATAATCTATATTTGGGGTTACCTGCTGGATTGAATCAGAACAGGCAGGTATACTTATCTGTGGTCCGTTTGACCTGTGAAAGGCAGGTCCAGGTCTTAGGACTCTTGATTCCCTGAAGCTTATGTGAACTTTAGTTTACAAAAGGATGTACATTAGTATTTACCATGGTATTGAAATCCATATTTTAGAAATATAGTGAGCAGGTGTCTGTTAGACAGCAGGAGTAGACTCATCGTGCCTTTAGGACCTAGTGAGAGTTTTAGGTTTGGGTTAAAAGGCACAGAACATTTTTCCCTCAGTCCAGAGGACTGGATACACAGAGTGAACAGAGATGGTTTTAGCATGGTGAGAAGCATCTCTAAGTTTATATTCAGAAGGCAGCCAAAGGGAAATTAAAATCTTAAGTTTGTGACTGAATTGTAAACTGCCTGTTACATTAGCTTATCAGAACTCCACCTGAGTAATGTTAAAATTCTGAACTTTGCAATAACAATAGCATGAGGGGGTAATATGAAACATTTCCCCCTTTATATACCTTAAATCATTTCTTTCATCTTTGTAACTTGCATTTATATGATTTAAAACATCTTTCTCAGACCCTCCAACACTTAGAACTTGCATTTACCAACTTTAAACATCTATCATCTGAAGCATTTTTTTCTTTCTAAATCATCGTCATCCAAGCTCTCTCTCACCCTCCAACCTTCACTATTTGCCTTACCAATCTCAAACATTTTCCATAAACATTTTTTCTTAGACCTTAACCTGCTGGGTTGGATCCTAAACCACCAATGCCAGAGCTCCCAGGCTGTCCACTGGATGGCCTGTCGCTCAGGACTCCCAACTTGCTCGCTCTGCGCAGGCTCCTCCCACCCTCCCTTCGCTCCGCCCGCTGCCATCTCCGCTCCTCGGGGGGGGGGGGGGGGGTGTCGGGCAGGCAAGCGCGCAGGATTTAAATTTTGAAAATTGATTAACCACTGTCCGATAATATCAGAGAACTTCCTAGAAAAACTTTTTAAAAGCTGAATCTTAAAAGGCATTTGCTTTGGGTTTATTTGTGTTTGCTTTAGCTGCGAACAGGTTTTAGTTCAAGTTTACCAACACAAGTATACCAATATACCAACACATTCCTGGCTGTCTCTAACCTAGAACACTAGAAAATAACCAAAATTGAGGGTGTGTAGAAACCCGTAATAGAAACCTGATACTTTCTGAATTTAATACAGTTGGAAGCACTGGAGAGATGGCTCAGTGGCTTAAAGCTCTTACTGTTCTTGAAGAGAGGTTCCTAGGACCCAAAGGGCAGCTCACAGGTGTCAGTAACTCCAATTGCAACGCCCTCTGCTGGCCTTCTCAAGCACTGCATCTATGTGGTGCACAGACGTACATACAGGCATATACACTTAAACATAAAGTAAAAATAAACATACACACACACATAATTGGGGGTGATGGAGAGATGGCTCAGTAGTTAGGAGCACCTGATGCTCTTGCAGGACCATCTCTAACACCTGTTACTGGAGACTGGATATTCTCTTTTCCTGGATATTCTCTTTTCGTCGTGGACACTGAATGCATGTGATAAACATGCATACAAGCAGGCAAACACTCATGTGCATATAATAATTATGTACATATAATAAAAATAACTAAAAATTTAAAATCTTAAATACACACACACACTGAGATAGCTCAGCATGTAAAGGTACTTGCTGCACAAGCCTGACAGCCTGAGTTCAGTCACCAGAACCTCATGAAGTTGGAAGAAGAGAACTGACTCCAGAGAAAATAAGCTCCTGAGAGAACATTGCTTCCCGCCCAAAGGCTTTGGTGTACATTGCTTCCCGCCCAAAGGCTTTGGCAAACACCTCGTACTGAGGGCTACGTGCAAAGTGACACAAGCAGCAGCTTGAGATGCTCTGCATGACAAGAAGAAGGCAAATCCCGTGCAACCTGGCATGTTCTTTAAAAATTTGTTTTTAAGCTAGGCAATGGTGGCACGTACCTTTAATCCCAGCACTCAGGAGGCAGAAGCAGAGGCAGGTGATCCTCCAAGTTCGAGGCCAGCCTGGTCTACAGAAAGAATTTCAGGACAGCCAGGGCTATTCAAAGAAATCCCGTCTCAAAACAAAACAAAACAAAACCAATAAACAAACAATACTTGTTTTTTTATAGTTGTGCATGTGTGGGTATGACTTTGTGTATGCTATGTGTGTGTGGGGGGGGATATTCATAGACATCAGAAAAGGACATTAGATCCCTAAAACAGGAGTTGGGGGTGACTGTGTGCTACCAGAAGTGTGGGACCCTAATGGCCATAATCCACCATATGCTCTCCACCTTCACCATAATGGGCATTCCTCAACAGATAAAAACTGATAACGGCCCTGCCTTTACCAGCTCCTGATTCAAACCTTCTGCTCACAATGAGAAATCCCCTGCCACACAAGGATTCCTTACCACCCCCAGAGCCAAGGGGAAATGGAAAGAACACGTCAAACCCTAAAAGCTCAACTTAAAAACAAGCAAACAGGGCTGGTGAGATGGCTCAGCGGGTAAGAGCACCCGAAAATCCCAGCAACCACATGGTGGCTTACAACCACCCATAATGAGATCTGACGCCCTCCTCTGGTACACCTGAAGTCAGCTATAGTGTACTTATGAACAATAATAAATGAATCCTTGGACCGGAGAGAGCAGGGACTGAGCAAGTGGGACCGACTGGAGCGAGTGGGGCGGCCAGAGCGAGCTGGGCCACTAAGCGAGTGGGGCAGACTAGAGCGAGCAGGGTTGACTGGAACAAGAAAAAAACAAAACAAAACAAAACAAAAAAACCAAGCAAACAAAAACACTTACCACCCAACATATAATTAGTGATGGCTCTGACTATTCAAAATACATTTACTATTTACAAGAGTGGCAAACACCCTCCCCATGTTAACTCCTCTCATCCTGGTACCATGCTGTGATCCCTTGGATGGGATTTGGAAGGGACCTGACCCCCTTCTCACAACCAGAAAGAGTTTTGTTTGTGTCTTTCCACAGGACCAGCCCAGGCCTATTTGGGTTCCAGTCAAAAATGCTCGACACCACCCCACCAACCAAGAAGATGGCCTACCCCTCACTGACAGATGAAGGACTGGGAAGGCCAAGGGGGTACCACCCCTGGTAGAACAGGATCTGCTGGCAGAGCATGCATGACCTAGCGGCAGCTGCCTAGGCCACATGACCTCCATGGGCTTCTCTCTCCAATGCTCTGATGGCTGCCTTTGTTTTTCTTCATTCCTAACCATCCCGATACTCATCAATGGAGATCCTTTGCTAGGGAGGTGTATAATGGACACAGTAAGATCACAGGAACCCAGGACTGCCTCCTTGAAGGGTGCTGGACCTGGGTTGAGATTCTGCTACACCCTGATTCCATCTCCCAGCCCTTTCCTCTGCTTTCCATACCACAATGCAGGTGACTGCCTCCAGAAAGCCTCCATAGATGGAGGCTGCAGATTTGGGAAATGCTGAATTGAATCCACACCCCCTGGCCAAGGTGGCACCATGCTCACTAACATTAATACTCATTTTCGGGCTGGAGAGATGGCTCAGTGGTTAAGAGCACCAACTGCTCTTCCAAAGGTCCTGAGTGCAAATCCCAGCAACTACATGGTGGCTCACAACCATTGTAATGAGATCTGACAGCCTTTTCTGGTGCATCTGAAGACTGCTACAGTGTACTTAGATATAGTAATAAATAAATCTGGACTGGAGATATGGCTCAGAGGTTAAGAGCACTGACTGTTCTTCCAGAGGTCCTGAGTTCAATTCCCAGCAACCACATGGTGGCTCATCTATAACAGGATCTGGTCATCACGGTCACCAAGCCAGTATGTGTTACCCTTCCGCCATGCTCTTCTTCGGTGCAATAACATAACCAGTTCCTGCGTTAAACCCGCTTTCCAAGGTTTCTGTACCCCTGCAATGATTGTTCCCTGGGTTTATCTCTATGAGCCCAAAGAACGCACTTTACAGCTGGGAGGGGACCTAAAGAAAAGGGAGGTCTTCATCCCTCTGTCCATTGAACTGCGTCTCACCATCTCACTGGGCGCCATGAGACCCGCTGGAGCAGACCTCGTCCAGACACACCATCTGGCTGGCGATTTCTAGGATAAGTTTTACCCAGCTGTACCTTCCTCCTTGGACAGTCTCTAGTCCCTCCCAAACAAGGGTTGTTCTACAGAACTCTGGACTTATTGGCTGCTGAGTAGGGAGGGGCGTGGCTTGCATTGTGTTGGGGGAAGAATGTGGCTCCTATGTCAATGTATCTGGGCTGGTGGAACAAAACACACAAAGGCTCAAAGATCTCCAGGGAGACCTCTGGGCATGCTATGCACCCAGCACCCCTACCCCACAGTACCCGCCCCTGATGGCTTGGCTCCTCCCCTTCTCCTCCTGGTACTTTGCCTCATCCAATTTCCAAAACAACAGATAAGTAGCATTGCACGAACCACTGCCAATCAGGTTCTGGTCCAATATCAAACCATTCCTCACATGGATGTTAGCTATGATGATACTGCCCTCTTACAAAGCAAGAGGGAGGAACTGTGGGACCTTAATGGCCCAGGGTCACAGAGGAAGGGTCAGGGAGCTTCAACCCCAGACACCTCAAACTTGAGGACAGCAGGAGTTGGCTCCCTGCTGCTTCCCAATCTGTTCCATAAAACCAGCCTGCCCCCCCAACCCTAGTAAGAATTTGTTACCCTGACAGTAATCAAGCTTCCCTCCTTGTTTGACCTTATAGGGTCCCTATACACACACA
>CACVCL010032225.1:0-19538 GCA_902729485.2 Mus minutoides | reverse complement strand
GTTTGCCTGCATGTATGTTGTGCACCACATGCATGCCTCGTGTCCATGGAGGTCAGAAGAGGCTGTCAGATCCCATAAAACTGGAATAACAGTTGGCTGTGAGCCACTGTGCAACCTTGGCAATCAAGCCCAGGTCCTCTGCAAGAGCAGCCCGCGTTCTTAACCACTGACCAATATTTCTAGCCCTTGACTTTTTTTTGTAATTTTTTTTCTTCTTTTTTTTTCATTTTATTAGATATTTTCTTTATTTACATTTCAAATGCTATCCTGAAAGTACCCAATAACCTCCCCCCATCCTACTCCCCTACCCACCCACTCCCACTCCCACTCCCACTCCCACTTCTTGGCCCTGGCGTTCCCCTGTACTGGGGCATATAAAGTTTGCAAGACCAAGGGGCTTCTCTTCTCAATGATGGCTGACTAGGCCATCTTCTGCTACATATATAGCTAGAGACACGAGCTCTGGGGGTACTGGTTAGTTCATATTGTTATTCCACCTATAGGGTTGGAGACCCCTTCAGCTCCTTGGGTACTTTCTCTAACTCCTCCACTGGGAGCCCTGTATTCCATCCTATAGATGACTGTGAGCATCCACTTCTGTATTTGCCAGGCACTGGCATAGCCTCACTCAAGATAGCTATATCAGGGTCCTTTCAGCAAAATCTTGCTGGCATATACAATAGTGTCTGGGTTTGGTGGCTGATTATGGGATGCATCCCCAGATGGGGTAGTCTCTAGATGGTTCATCCTATCATCTTAGCTCCAAACTTTGTCTCTGTAACTCCTTCCATGGGTGTTTTGTTCCCTATTCTAAGGAGGAATGAAGTATGCACACTTTGGTCTTCCTTCTTCTTGATTTTCTTGTGTTTTGCAAATTGTATCTTGGGTATTCTAAGTTTCTGGGCTAATATCCACTTATCAGTGAGCGCATATCAAGTGACTTCTTTTGTGATCACTAAGGATGATATCCTCCAGATATATCCATTTGCCCAAGAATTTCATAAATTTATTGTTTTTAATAGCTGAGTAGTACTCCATTGTGTAAATGTACCACATTTTCTGTATCCATTCTTTTCTGTATCCAGATGTCGAGGGACATCTGGGTTCTTTCCAACTTCTGGCTATTATAAATAAGGCTGCTATGAACATAGTGGAGCATGTGTCCTTGTTACCAGTTGGAACATCTTCTGGGTATATATGCCCAGGAGAGGTATTGCTGGATCTTCTGGCAGTACTATGTCCAATTTTCTGAGGAGCCACCAGACTGATTTCTAGAGTGGTTGTACAAGCTTGCAATCCCACCAGCAATGGAGGAGTGTTCCTCTTTCTCCACATCCTTGCCAGCATATGCTGTCACTTGTATTTTTGATCTTAGCCATTCTGAATGAAGTAAGGTAGAATCTCAAGGTTGTTTTAATTTGCATTTCCCTGATGATTAAGGATGTTGAACATTTTTTCAGGTGCTTCTCAGCCCTTCAGTATTCCTCACTTGAGAATACTTTGTTTAGCTCTGTACCCCATTTTTTAATGGGATTATTTGAATTTCTGGAGCTTCTTGAGCTCTTTGTATACATTGGATATTAGTCCCCTATCAGATTTAGGATTGGTAAAAATCCTTTCCTAATCTGTTTGTGGCCTTTTTGTCTTATTGACAGTGTCTTTTGCCTTGCAGAAGCTTTGCAATTTCATGAGGTCCCATTTGTCAATTCTTGATCTTACAGCACAAGCCACTGCTGTTCTGTTTAGGAATTTTCCCCCAGTGTCCATATCTTTGAGGCTTTCCCCCACTTTCTCTTCTATAAATTTCATTGTCTCTGGTTTCATGTGGAGTTCTTTGATCCACTTAGACTTGAGCTTTGTTCAAGGAGATAAGAATGAGTCCCCTTGGTATTACACACTTTATATGCCACAATACAGGGGGATGCCAGGGCCAAGAAGAGGGAGTGGGCAGGGGAGCAGGGTGGGGTGAGGGGAGAGGGAACTTTTTGGATGGCATTTGAAATGTAAATGAAGAAAATATCTAATAAAAATTGATTAAAAAATTGATCAATTCGCATTCTTCTACATGCTAACCTCCAGTTGAGCCAGCACCATTTGTTGAAAATGCTGTCTTTTTTCACTGGATGGTTTTAGCTCCTTTGTCAAAGATCAAGTGACCATAGGTGTGTGGGTTTATTTCTGGTTCTTTAATTCTAATCCATTGATCTACCTGTCTGTTGCTGTACCAGTACCATGCAGTTTTTATCACAATTGCTCTGTATTACAGTTTGAGATCAGGGATGGTGATTCCACCAGAGGTTCTTGTATTGTTGAAAATGGGTTTTGCTATCCTAGGTTTTTTATTATTCCAGATGAATTTTAAAATTGTCCTTTCTATCTCAGTGAAGAATTGAGTTGGAATTTTGATGGGGATTGCATTGAATCTGTAGATTGCTTTCGGCAAGATAGCCATTTTTATGGTATTAATCCTGCCAATCCATGAGCATGGGAGATCTTTCCATCTTCTGAGATCTTCAGTTTTGTTCTTCAGAGACTTGAATTTCTTATCATACAGATCTTTCACTTCCTTAGTTAGTGTCATACCAAGGTATTTTATATTATTTGTGACTATTGTGAAGGGTGTTGCTTCCCTAATTTCTTTCTCAGCCCATTTATCCTTTGTGTAGAGAAAGGCCATTGATTTGTTTGAATTAATTTTATATCCAGCTACTGCACTGAAGCTGTTTATCAGGTTTAGGAGTTCTCTGGTGGAATTTTAGGGTCACTTATATATACTATGATATCATCTGCAAATAATGATACTTTGACTTCTTCCTTTCCAATTTGTATCTCCTTGGTCTCCTTTTGTTGTTGAGTTGCTCTGGCTAGGACTTCAAGTACTATATTGAATAGGTAGGGAGAAAGTGGGCAGCCTTGTCTAGTCCCTGATTTTAGTGGGATTGCTTCGAGTTTCTCTCCATTTAGTTTGATGTTGGCTACTGGTTTGTTGTAGATTGCTTTTATTATGCTTAGGTATGGGCCTTGAATTCCTGATCTTTCCAAGACTTTTATCATGAAAGGGTGTTAGATTTTGTCGAATGCTTTCTCAGCATCTAAGGAGATGATGTGGTTTTTATCTTTGAGTTTGTTTATATAGTGAATTACGTTGATGGATTTCCACATATTAAACCATCCCTGCATCCCTGAGATGAAGCCTACTTGGTCATGATGGATGATCATTTTGATGTGTTCTTGGATTCGGTTTGCGAGGATTTTATTGAGTATTTTTGCATATTATATTCATAAGAGAAATTGGTCTGAAGTTCTCTTTCTTTGTTGGATCTTTGTGTGGTTTAGGTATCAGAGTAATTGTGGCTTCATAAAATGAACTGGATAGAGTACCTACTGTTTCTATTTTGTTGAATAGTTTGAGGAGAGTTGGAATTAGGTCTTCTTTGAAGGTCTGATAGAATTTTACATCCAGCTACTACTCTGCTACTACTCTTCACTAAGCCCATCTGGTCCTGGGCTTTTTTTGGTTGGGAGACTATTGATGACTGCTTCTATTTCTTTAGGGGAAATGGGACTGTTTAGATCATTNCCTACTGTTTCTATTTTGTTGAATAGTTTGAGGAGAGTTGGAATTAGGTCTTCTTTGAAGGTCTGATAGAATTTTACATCCAGCTACTACTCTGCTACTACTCTTCACTAAGCCCATCTGGTCCTGGGCTTTTTTTGGTTGGGAGACTATTGATGACTGCTTCTATTTCTTTAGGGGAAATGGGACTGTTTAGATCATTAATCTGATCCTGGCTTAACTTTGGTACCTGGTATCTGTCTAGGAAATTGTCCATTTCCTCCAGGTTTTCTAGCTTTGTTGAGTGTAGCCTTTTGTAGTAGGATCTGATGATGTTTTGGATTTTCTCAGGTTCTGTTGTTATGTCTCCTTTTTCTTTTCTGATTTTGTTAATTAGAATACTGTCCCGGTGCCCTCTAGCTAGTCTGGCTAAGGGTTTATCTATCTTGTTGATTTTCTCAAAGGACCAGCTCCTGGTTTGGTCGATTCTTTGAATAGTTGTTTTTGTTTCCACTTGGTTGGTTTCAGCTCTGAGTTTGATTATTTCCTGCCGTCTACTCCTCTTGGATGAATTTGTTTGCTTTAGTTCTAGAGCTTCTAGGTGTGCTGTCAGGCTGCTAGTGTATGCTCTCTCTAGTTTCTTTTTTGAGACACTCAGGGCTATAAGTTTTCCTCTTAGGAATGCCTTCATTGTGTCCCATATTTTTGGGTATGTTGTAGCTTCGTTTTCACTAAACTCTAAAAAAGTCTTTAATTGCTTTCTTATTTCTTCCTTGACCAAGTTATCATTAAGGAGAGTGCTGTTCAGTTTCCATGTGAATGCTGGCTTTCTATTATTTATGCTGTTATTGAAGATCAGCCTTAGTCCGTGGTGATATGATAGGATGCAGAGGATAATTTCAATATTTTTGTATCTGTTGAGGCCTGTTTTGTTACCGATTATATGGTCAATTTTGGAGGAGGTACCATGTGGTGCTGAGAAGAAGGTATATCCTTTTGTTTTAGGATAAAATGTCCTGTAGATATCTATTAAATCCATTTGTTTCTTAACTTTTGTTAGTGTCCGTGTGTATCTGTTTAGTTTCTGTTTCCAGGATCTGTCCAATGGTGAGAGTAGGGTGTTGATGTCTCCCATTATTATTGTGTGAGGTGCAATGTGTGCTTTGAGCTTTATTACAGTTTCTTTAATGAATGTGTCTGCCCTTGTATTCGGAGCATAGAAATTCAGAATTGAGATTTCATCTTGGTTGATTTTACCTTTGATGAGTATGAAGTGCCCCTCCTTGTCTTTTTTGATAACTTTGGGTTGGAAGTCAATTTTATCCGATATTAGAATGGCTACTCCAGCCTGTTTCTTCGGACTATTTGCTTGGAAAATTGTTTTCCAGTCTTTCACTCTGAGGTAGTGTCTGTCTTTTTCCCTGAAGTGAGTTTCCTGTAAGCAGCAAAATGATGGGTCCTGTTTGTGTTGCCAGTCTATTAGTCTATCTCTTTTTATTGGGAAATTGAGTCCATTGATGTTAAGAGAAATTAAAGAAAAGTAATTGTTGCTTCCTGTTATTTTTGTTGTTAAAACTGGGATTCTGTTTTTGCAGCTGTCTTCTTTTAGGTTTGTTGAATGATTACTTTCTTGCTTTTTCTAGGGTGTAGTTTATGTCCTTGTGCTGGTGTTTTCCAGTTATTATCCTTTGAAGGGTTGGATTTGTGGAAAGATATTGTGTGAATTTGGTTATGTCATGGAATACTTTGGTTTCTCCATCTATGGTAATTGAGAGTATAGCAGCCTGGGCTGGCATTTGTGTTCTTTTAGGGTCTGAATAACATCTGTACAGGATCTTCTGCCTTTCATAGTCTCTGGTGACAAATCTGGTGTAATTCAAACAGGCCTGCCTTTATATGTTACTTGACCTTTTTCTCTTACTGCTTTTAATAATTCTGTCTTTATTTAGTGCATTTGTTGTTCTGATAATTATGTGTCTGGAGGAATTTCTTTTCTGGTCGAGTCTATTTGGAGTTCTGTAGGCTTCTTCTATGTTCATGGGCATCTCTTTCTTTAGGTTTGGGAAGTTTTCTTCTATTATTTTGTTGAAGATATTTGCTGGCCCTTTAAGTTGAAAATCTTCATTTTCATCTACCCCTATTATCTGTAGGTTTGGTTTTCTCATTGTGTCCTGGATTTCCAGGATGTTTTGAGTTAGGATCTTTTTGCATTTTGCATTTTCTTTGATTGTTGTGCCCATGTTTTCTATGGAATCTTCTACACCTGAGATTCTTTCTTCCATCTTTTGTATTCTGTTGCTGATGCTCATATCTATGGTTCCTGATTTCTTTCCTAGGGTTTCTATCTCCAGAGTTGTCTCACTTTGGGTTTTCTTTATTGTTTCTTCTTCCCTTTTTAGGTCTTGGATAGTTTTGTTCAATTCCATCACCTGTTTGGTTGTGTTTTCCTGTAATTCTTTGAAAGATTTTTGTGTTTCCTCTTTAAGGACTTCTACTTGTTTTGCAGTGTTTTCCTGTGATTTTTTTAAGGGCTTCTACCTGTTTAGCAGTGTTCTCCTGTATTTCTTTAAGTGAGTTATTAATGCTTTTCGGGTGTGTTGGGCTAACCAGGACTGGCTGAGATGGGAGTTCTGGGTTCATTCTTACATTTGCTTTTCGCCATTTGGTAATCTCTGGTGTTAGTTGTTATAGTTGTCTCTGGCTGGAGCCTGTTTCTCCTGTGATTCTCTTAGCCTCTGTCAGCTGTCTTGGAAGTCCAGCTCTCTTCTGAGTCTCAGTGGTCAGAGTACTCTCTTCAGGCAAGCTCTCCTCTCGCAGGGAAGGTGCACAGAGCTCTGCCATTCGGACCTGCCTCCTGGCTGAAGATGAAGACCTGAAACAGAGCCTGTCCCAGAAGATGGGTTGCCTCTGCAGTCTGTGCACTCACCTGCACAGACTTGTCTCAGAGGGACCCAAGACACAAGATGGTTCCCTCACCTGCTCTGGAGGTCAGAGCCTTCCCAGGTGGTCATTTCTCCTCTGGTGGGGAAGGTGCCTGGATGTCTGGAGCCCGAAACGGGGGTCTGTCCCAGAAGCTGTGTCGCTTCTGCAGTCTGCTCACTCTCCCTCCGCAGTCTGTGAGCTGATCTGCACAGACTGTCTAAGAGGGACCCAGGAGTTAAGTTGGCTCCCTCACCTGTTCTGGGGGTCACAGCCCTCCAGGGTGGCCTCCTCTCCTCTGGCAGGGAAGGTGGCCGGATGGCCTGAACAGTGGTCTGCAATCGCCCTCAGCAATCCCCAAGCTGATCTGCGCACACTGGTCTCAGAGGAACCAGGGAGACAAGATCAACTTTTTTTTTTAGTTTTAAATTTGTATATATTATTAACGTGTGTGTGTGTGTGTGTGACATAACTTTAAGGAACTGGGTTCCTCCTTCTATTGTATGCTCTAGGGATCAAACATCATGCCTGTATGACAAGCATTTTGAAGTCATAAATTTAGAAGTTTTGAGCATTCTTATGGTCTGGGAGACAGAGTGCAGCCTCTGCCTGGTGTTTACAGCTGTCTTTGTCATTCATCTTTGTTGCATGTTCTCCTTTGGACCATTTCTATAGTTTCTAAAAGTCTCAGGTTCTGGTCTCTGCACAGTATCAGAGGTTGTTTCCCCACGTGGTTTAATGTTGAGAATGTGGCTTCTTTGTTCTCCCACAGCCAGAAAATTCATGTTTATAATACTTAAAAAGAACACAGAGGAACTTATTCCAAACTCTGCTGTATCTTCAATCTGGATTTCATTGTTAATATTTTATATGAAGTCTTGAATTTATAAACATCAAAAACACTGCACAATTACTACTTACACAACTAATTATAGCCCACTAACAATAAAACCAAAGCAGGAATGGCTCTATTTAAAGGCAGGAGTAATTGCATAATTTAGCCTAAAGCCACTGTTCTCAAACTTTTTGTTCTCAAAATACTTTCTCATTGTTAAAAATGATTTAAGATACCTATGGAATTTTGGTTTGTGTGACTTGTTGCTATCAATACTTCCCATGTTAGAAGTAAAGACAGAGCATTAATTTTTTGCCTGTTTAGTTACACTAACAATAATAAAGTTATTCCATGTTAACCTAAATAGCATGTTTGTGAAAATAAATTTTTCCAACACAAAGAAATAGAGTGAGAGCAGTTTCATTGTCCTCTTATAAACTGCTTTGATGTTTGGCTTAATGGAAATCATCTGGCCCCTCCCATCTGCTTGCATATTCAGTAGGACGGACTATCTCACGACATGCAACCTCTGGAACATTCCCTGCACATGGACTACCTTCTGTAGTGCAGACTTCAGAACATTCCAAAAAACATTTACTCTAAAAACAGGGGGAAGAGGCAAGCAAGTCTTCATATTACAACTATTAAAACAGTTTTCTCCTCACTGACCCCTGAGGGATCCCTAAGACCACCAGCCTGCATGCTATAGCCATTGCTTTAAACATATAATATACACTTCTGAATTGTGCCAGAAAGCCATGTTACCATCTCTGAAATGAGGCAAAATGGTCAAAGAAATTGCTAAGATGCTATTGTGGTAGAGGACTAAGTTACTTTGACAGGTGTTGTCACATGCTAGTACCATAGATTTGAAGTAACCAATTGACATTAGAACATGTAACCTTAACTGGTCTTGCTACACTAAGCTGTAATAGATACACTATTTACCAACATTCAAATATATTTCAAAAGGTAGCCGGGCAGCACCATTAGTGCACTGGTCTTGCTTAGGGTTTTAAATATTTAATGAGGGAAGTTACAGTCTTCATTCTTGAAGGCATGTGAGGCCACATGAAAGCCAAAAAGAACACACACACACACACACACACACACACACACACACACACACACATTTAAAAAACAAGCTTTAAAATATTTTGTTACTTAAAACTGCACGTGTAAGAGGTTCAGAGATGGTTCAGTCACCAAAGTGTTTGCCATCTAAGCTTGAGCACCTGAGTTTGGAACCCCAGAGCCTATATCAAATTCTGGGTGTAGTGGTGCCTGTTAGAACGACCTCAAGAAGGTGATGACAAGAGGTGTGCTGGACCTGGCAGGCCAGCTGGGTTCAACGACAGACCTTGTCTCTAAAACTAAGTGAAGAGAAATCAATGAAGATACATAATCCACTCATAAGCATGTACACATGCACACACACTCATGCACACACACGCACACACACACATGCACACACACACATGCACACACACACATGCACACACACTCATGCACACACACGCACACAAGCACACAATTACAAATATGGGAATATCAACTTCTATATCTATGTCTAATTTTCCAGAATAACAAGGGCAATTTAAACTTAATAAAATATGCATGACACATATGAAGACCAGAACTTGATTCAGAGTATATAAAAAAAAAAACTATAATATTATCCAAAACAAAGGGTCCAATGGTCCAATTGTCTATATTCAATACTATTTCTATCATAATATGTTATTTTTATACTTGATAAAATTATCTTAAAGGCATTGTGTAGGTAATTAAATTTTGTTAAAAATATATGCAAAAAGAGGAAGGAAAAAAGAGAGGGGGGAGGGGGCTAGGAAGGGTGCAGGAGACAGAGTAGCTGGTCTGCTCTGTTAAATGCTAATATGTATTAAAATTGCAATATGAAAATAGCACAGTTCTCAGACCAGAATAAATAAGCACATAAATAAAACAGAACAGATACTTTCCCCCAAAGACCTGGTATGTATAACTTCAGATTCTAAAAAGAATTATTCCATAAATAGCTGTACAACTGGCTACTATTTTGGGTTGAAAGTTAAGATGCCTACATTACAGCACACACCAAAATAAATCCCAGCAACATTAAAGATTTATATATCAGTGAGAAGTTTAGATCAACTGTACGAGAATACAGAAGAACAATTGTAATCATGAGACAGGAATGGCTCTCCTAAGCATCACAAAGTGATAGATCTGACCACACAGTACGAAAATGGCTGCAGAAAGTAATGCATGAAGTAAGGAAAGAGCCAAATATATAAGTCAGGCATTCCAAAAGAGGAGAGGACACCAGCCTACTCGCAAGTCATCAAAGGCAGAGGGGAAGCAGGGAATGAGGCCTGACTTGGCTGTTGAGAAATAATTGAGGCTATGGGATGCCTGCAAACAAGAGCGCTCCTTCAGCTGACAGTGAGGTCCTGGGTTCAATTACCAGTACTACAACAACAAGCAAATAACCCAAATACTCTAAGAATCCAGTTTCCACCTACCATATTTTCTGAGTATAAAATGAACTGTATGATCTATTGGCTGAAGTGAGGAATAAGGAAAGTATACATCAGAAATGTTTGGGAAGGACACAGGGGTAACTAAGTTCATGTACTTAAAGAATTATTTAAATGTACACAATGCATGATTGATTGATTGATTGATTGATTGATTGTGTGTGTGTGTGTGTGTGTGTGTGTGTGTATACATATGCACAGGTGCCACAGGAGGTATGTGTAGAGAAGTCAGATGGCCACCCACTCTGGAGTTGACTCTCTCCTTTTGCCATATAGTACCATATAGGTCCCAAGGGTCAGACTTTAATCATCCAACTCAGCAGCAAGCTCCTTTCTCTACTGAGCCATCTCACTGGCCCAACAGTTTCATCTTTAAGGAAATATTTCAGTAGGTTCATAATAAGATGCATATGCTCAGGATGCTCAAATAATCATTGCTCCTTCAAGAAAAAAACATAAATTATCAATAATATGTATTTAATATGTTTTTATATAAGATATCATATGAGAGTGTTTTTTATGCTGCTTGGTATACCAAAGATACCAAATTAAAAAGGCTGTGTTCATACTGACAAACTATTTAGCTATTTCTAAATATGATAAATACCTATTAACTTCAAGATACAGTATCATTCTAAGCAACACACTGATCAGAATTTCGTTATTGTTAAAAGCTTACTATCATTCATCTGTACTACCGTGCTATCTGGTTTTATACTGACTTCACATGAGCTAGAGTTATCTGAAAGGAAGGACCTCAGTTGAGAAAATTCCTCCTTAAGATTGGGATATAAAGGTTGGGCAGTGGTGGCACATGCCTTTGATCCCAGCATTTGGGAGACAGAGGCAGGCAGATTTCTGAGTTCGAGGCCAGCCTTGTCTACAGAGTAAGTTCCAGGACAGCCAGGGTTACACAGAGAAACCCTGTCTCAAAAAACAAAAGCAAACAAATAGACAAACAAACAAAAGATTGGAATATAAGGCATTTTCATAATAAGTAATTGATGGGGAAGGCCCAGCCCACTGTGGGTGGTGTTATCCCTGGGATGGTGACTCTGGGTTCAATAAGAAAGCAGGCTGAACCTCCAGGTTCCTGCTGTTGTTGAGTTCCTGCTCTTACTGCTTTTGACGATGAACTGTTATATGGAGTTGTGAGTGAAATAAACCCTTTCTTTCCCAAGCTGCTTTTGATCATAGTGTTTCATTGTAATAGTAACTGTAACTAAGGCAATCACTGTTAACCACAAACAATAATTATGAGCTTTTACTAAAACACTAATAGATTGAGGATGGGCTTAAATACAAGTTTTCTTCTTGATGTTTTGCTGATCTAAAATTTTCAATTATTAGTTGTGAATGGGTTCTTTCTATACATATTGTAAATATCTCTTCTATTTCCTCTGATAAAGGGATGAGATGAGAGTTGTACTCAAGCTTTATGAGTACATGGCTTGAGCTGAGACCAGAGTGTTTCTATCTAACTAACCCTAGTACTAGCCTGGAAGATTCTAGTCTCTCTACAATCTAATCTTCTGCAAGCCTGGACCGTGAAGGCTTCAGCTTCCAGCCTTCATCTGTTAATCTAATCCTAGAATGTTTCAGCCTCTGAGACTCACAGCTGAATAAACTTGTCTTCTAGCTCTTTCTGAACTCTGGCTGGCTGGTTCAACTCAGCCATTCTGGCTCAAACTCCTCTCCAAGCTTATTGATCCAAAATGTCTTCTCTTGGCTTCTGACTGAATTGCTCTACTTGGAAAAACTGCCTCTGAACTCATGCACTGAGCTATAGTGAGTGCAGGAACTGAATGGAACTCAACTGAACTCAACCCTACTTCTCTCCTTTCACTGCCTTTAAGTAGTCTTTCTTATCTGTTCTCCTGAGGGTTCAGTGTCTATCTCCAACTCATCCTGCCAGAACTTTCTCTGATTTGTCACTTTGTCTGCCCCTCAATTAGATACCATATTCAAACATGACTGTTTCCTTCTACAAACGTTTGTGTGTGCTAAGGGTGTGTCTGTATTCCAGCAAGATCATACTATATAATCCAGGGCATGTGTGTGTTCCAGCTAGATCATATAGACTTAGAAGGTTTTTGGACCTAGTCCCTTGCCAAAGCAGTCAGAAATGGTGTGATCCTGGACAACTGGCTGTGTATTTACAAACTTGTTTCTTTGCTTGTAAGTTTGGGACACAAAGTAAACACACATCATGCAATTGCTTTGACTGTTGCTCATTGAGATGGTGCATATGAAGTTAATAGAATTGGGCACTGTAAGTGGATCTTTAACTATTGTTGGCATTTCCCCTGTGATTATATTAGAGTTAGGTCTAGTGACAATGGTAGACATTGCCTGGACTCCACCACTGCCTCTCTTTCTCTTGCATGGTGGGACCTGAGAACTCCTCTAGAATCTGTGAGGGTAACAAGTCCAGAGGAGGTATGGCTTGCTTAAGAGCACCCAGTCATCCTATTGTCATGGACCCAAGTCCCAGACCTCCTGCCTCCCAATCTGGTGCTTTACAATAAAGCCCCTGGCCTCTTTGAAGAACTGTGCCTTTTGTAAAACACAAGTTTTGGGGTAAAGGCTTACCCTGCTCTCCTGCTTTAGCCGCGGTCTGTTGGTATGGCTGCCCATGTGCCCTCAGTAGGCTGATGGTGCCCCTTGCTGTTTTATGCTTGCATTTCCATCTTGGCAGTGGGCAACCCTTCTAGGTGGCAACCAAAATTGTGCTGGAATCCCTGCGTGGAAGTGGGCCTGCACTTTGTGTGACTTATGAACGCTAAGCATGGTGTACCCAGGCATTAAAACACTAGCTCATGAGGGCCAGCATGTCCTTTACTCCCTGAGGACTTCCAGTCAGTACTTCCTCAATCTGAGGAATGGCAGCTTTGCCAGAACTCTGGAGGTGACGGTTCCATGGCCACATTTTTCTCACAGAAATGTTCCCTAAAATTGACCAATAAAACCCCCAAAGAGTATTTACCAGAGGAGCCCATTGCCTCATATTTTAAAACTGCAGTTGATCAGAGTCCAGCTTTTAAAAACTGTGTTTTTGTGTACAAAATAGCGGGTGTCTTTAAGACATTTTAATAGATCTATATCATTGATTTTTGCTCACACTGGCTTCCAAACCGCCTCCCTTGTCTCCTCCTTACCCTTCCCACGGTCTCATCTCTACCCCAAATAGTCTCCTACTTCATGCCTTAAACCTAGGTCCCACATATGGGAGAACATTTGCATGGTGCCCCTGACTCAAATACTACTTCATATCTCCATCCTGACTTGTTTCCTCACAGGACTTAACACACAGCACAGCTGGCTGTTTGGAACTCTCTGCATCTGTTTCTCACTTGCCTCCCTCTCCAGAGTGTGAACTCAAGTTGAAACACTTTGTCATGTTTGTTGGCCATTGTACTTACAGACACCGGGACACCTTAGGCCCTGCAATGAAACCATTGGAAAAAAATAAACAACCTTGCTAAAGATGTTAGTATCGTTGGGGCTGGTGAGATGGCTCAACAGGTAGAGGCACTTGCTGTCAAGTCTGGCTACGTGAGTTCAATCTCCTTAGGAACCACATGGTGGAAGGAAAGAAGTGACTTCTGTAAGTTGTCGTCTGACCTCCATACACACACATGTATCACATGCATTAATACACACACACACACACACACACACACACTAAATAGATGTAGTTAAAATGTTTTAAAATTATTTCAGTTGTCATGAATATCAGCCGGAAAATGGTCTGGGATTATCCTTTGTCTTATACAATGGTTTATTGGCCAATTGATGGAATAAGTTTAACTTGTTCATAGCAATTAACATGAACCCTATAAAGTGGGAAGTTAATTGAGAATAATTAAATTTAGCAAAAGTGATCAAATTGAAACAGAAATGCAGATACCTCACTAAAATAGTTCACACCTCCTTCTGAGGTAACACTGAGGTGTCCCCACCCCCTCTCTTCTTCATTGGCTTCATCTTCTGTGACAGATGCCATGATGACCGTGATGGCATCAGGTTGAACCATTTAGTCCTCACAACCACCTGGTAAGGAAGGAGTGAGAAAAAGGGCTCATGAAAGTTCCTCATGAAAAGGGTGGATGTGCAGATGGGTTGGAAGAGGTCCTTGCTGAAAAGACTTGGCTTTCCAATCCACGACCATGTGATGTCTTTTATTTTATTACTTAGATTTTCTTTGTGTTCTTCTCCGTAACATTTTACAGTCGCCAATGTATGTCGCCAGTGTAAGCATTCAGCACTTCTTTTGTTAAACTATAAGAAAAATTTTATTCCTTTTGTATCTTATTGCAAGTGGGCTGGATTTATCATACTGTGTATGTAATGGGGAGTCAATCACTCATGGGGCTGTTGGTGGAAAGGTCATTTACTTTTATGCATCTTTTCTATCTTCTGCTACCACGTCTCCAAATGCTTCCTGGTTCCAGCTGCTCTGTGAGGGGTTCCTTGGAGGACTTGGTTGCAGAGGCTCCCACCATCTCTCAGCTCAGGGAGACACTCTTCCTGTGGATTTGTCTGTCTTTCTTTTGTTTCCTCGCTTTGCTGGTTTTGTCCTTTGCCTTCTTTTGCTGCTGGAACCAGCCTGTATAGCTACACAAAGCAGATCTCCTTCCTTTGTACATTTGGCCGAAAATGTTCTTTCAAGCTTGTAAGTATGACGGCAGCCATGGCTATTTTGTAGATGCCCCTCTCTCTGCTTTTTGGTATCTCATCAATAACCTTAGCTGTTAGGGTTTGCCCGATATCTTTTCTGAACATATAGAGATAATTGTGGAGATTTAATTTTTTTTCCTTTAATACTATGTTGATTTTCATATGTTAAACCAACCTTGAATCCCTGTGATAAAATTCTCTTGGTCAGGGTGTATTGTTTGAATATGCTATGTTCACTGTGCCAGCCTATGGTGAGGATTTTACCTCTAGACTCAGAAGAGACAACTCTCTGTAACTTTCTCATAATTGCTTTGTCTTACTTAGTCTCAGGATAAGATTTGCTGTATGGATTAAATTAGTAAACATAGCCTGGTGTGATGGTGCAAGCACTCATGGGTAGGAGTTCAAGACCAGCCTGAGCTATGTAGTAAGTTTGAAGGCAGCCTCCTATATAGTGAGACCATATCCCAAAAGAGAAAAAGAAAAAAAGAAAGGAATTTCTTCCTCTATATAGTTTGTGATACTATGTTTTTCTTAAATGTGTGAGAAAGCTCACCTGTGAAATTTCCAAGACTTGAGTGTTTTCTTTGTAGAAGAATTTAGTTGCTAATCCGATTATTTTATTATATAAGTTACATGTGTCTATTCTGGTTTCCAGTTTCTTTTTGACTCATTTTGATCATCTGTTTTTTCTGACACTTGAATTCTTGAAATTATCTAATGTACTGACTCAAAGAGTTCAGAGATACTTTTATAATCCTTTCACTTAGGTAAAGTTTCCCACCATGGCCAAATTTCCTGTATGCATCATACAAGGGTGGGGGTGGGGATATGCACATGAGTGCAGTCACTTATAGGGGCCAGAAGAGGGCGCTAGATCACCGGGAGCTGGAGTTACAGAGTATGGGGAGTATGATGGCTTTTGGAAATGACCCAGAATTCTTTGCAACAGCAGTATATGCTGGGCTGGTGAGCCATCTCTTCAGATTTCCTTATCCTTCTGGATTTTAATAATTTGTGTGTTTTATATTTTACTCTTGGCTAGTTTAACAAAAGGTTGTCCGTTTGAACTTTTTAAAGAATAAAGTTTTAAAAGACATGCTTTATATTAATTGTGTGTATTCCTCAGTGTGTGTGTGTGTGGGGGGGGTTGTATGTGCTTATGAATACAGGTGCCTTTGGAGGCAAGAGGTGTTGGATCCCCTGGAACTGGAATCACAGGCAACTGCGAGTTGCCTAATATTGGTGGCAGGAACCCAAATCATGTTTTCTGCAAGAGCAACAGGCACTTTTAACTACTGAACTTATCTCTCCTCCAGCCCCAAGAATCATCTTTTGACTATCCTTTCCCTATTCCTATGCTTTCTATTTCATTCCATTTTCTTGTAATTGATATTATTTACTCGTGTGTGTGTGTGTGTGTGTGTGTGTGTGTGTGTGTGTGTGTGTGTGGTTTTTTCTCTTTTTATTTGTCTAGTTTCTGAAGGCCAAAATGTATATTACTGATACAAACACAAGACCAGTCTTGATAATACTTTGTATCCACTTCAGATCTTGTCTCTGACACAGATATCCATTTTCCTCTCAGGTCATCTTTGGCTGCATTCCATGAGCATTGGGGGGTTTCATTCCCAGCAGGTAGAAGATATTTGTCTAACTACTGTGTGACTTCACTCATTCCCAGCAGGTAGAAGATATTTGTCTAACTACTGTGTGACTTCACTAACCAGTTTGTCATTTACAGGGATCGTTTGATTTCCTAATATTTATTTCCAGAACTCCCTCCCATTGTTGAATTCTGACTTAATTCTGTTGTGTTTGGAGAACACAGTCTATATTATTGCAATCTGTTTGTATTCATCGAGATTTGTTTTATGGCCTGATCTACTGTCTTCCTTGGAAAACAGTCCATATCTGCTCGAAAAGAGTGTGAAGTCTGCCTTCGTTGTATGGAATATTCAGAAGATGTTATTTATATCAGTCGATTGGTAATGCTGTTTAAACCTTACTGCTAAGCATTTTGGAGATGTGGGATAGATGACCGTTATTGCTATAATTCTTTGTATTATTAAACATCTGCTCTCACACTATGAATATAGCCAACTCTTCTGCTTACCGTCTGGTTGGCTTATCCGTTTCCATCCTTCCTTTTTGAGTCTTCTCACATGTGTCATTGCTAGGGACGTGTAGGTGACTTGCACTTTGTGGTTGAGTCTGCCGTGCTCTTTCTGCCTGAGGTAATGAGATCCTTCAGTTGTAATGTCGTTATATTTGCCATTCAGGACTTTTTATGTATATCTGTCTCTTTTCTTCTGTCCTTTTACTTCCTTATTTTGTAACAAATAAATATTTCTTCATAGCATTTGGACTCCTACAGATTTCTTAGTTATTTTCTTTTTGGCTTCATTAAGGTTATAACATATGTGGTAATTTGCCCCTGGGGACTTCTAACCAGTGTGCACTGAATTCTGGGAAAATACAAAACCCTTGCCCTTGCCTAGCTAGCTACATTTGCCCCCTCTCTTATTTGTGCTAATGTATGTATAGAGTAAAGTGGAAAAACTTAACTATAGATGGGTAATTTTATGTCTTTTGCAAAAGGGCAGGGACTAGAACAGAAATGACGTGGAGAGAGAGAGAGAGAGAGAGAGAGAGAGAGAGGGAGAGAGAGAGAGAGACTGTGATATTAACTCATTTATGGCAGTTTTCATTTCTTCCTGTGGACTCTGATTTACATCTGCTTTTAATCCCTTTCTGCCCAGAGGAGTTTTTTTTTTTTTTTTTTTTTTTTTTTTTTTTTTTTTTTTTTTTTTTTTTTTTTTTTTTTTTTTTTTTTTTTTTTTTTTTTTTTTTTTTTTTTTTTTTTTTTTTTTTTTTTTTTTTTTTTTATAAAGCACTGTAAGACAAGTCTTCGAGCCGTCACTGCTGTTGGCCCTTTTATTCACTGACTTATATTTTAATCTGGGACCGTCTTTATTTAGCTTTTGTTTGAAGGATATTTTCGATTACTGTGGAATTCTTCTCTTGGCAGTGTTAGTCTTTTCTCACTCAGTCCTCTTTTAATACGCCCTTTTGGTTTCCATTATGTTATATGAAAAAGCAGGGTTGAAGTTAGTGTCCTTTCTAAATGTGCGGAATCGTTTCTTTTTTTGTGGTTGTGTGTGTGTGTGTGTGTATGCGTGCACGCACGCATGGAAGCCAGGGGGGGGGTCAATGTTGCCTGTCTTTCTCAGCCAATCTCCACCTTAATTTCTTGCTTCTCCGTTTAAGGATAGCATCCTCCGGACCAGTCCCGGGTCTCTATTTTAGTAGACAGTGGCTGTCCGAGTCACCCTGAGACACTTCAAGCAGGTGAGGCTTTCATTCACTGCTGACATCTACCAACAGGCAAGAGAACAGACTTAAACATCGGGGCACTTTTAAGTCTGCTCCAGCATTTCCTCTCTGCTAAGCCCTTCTGGATTGCCGACACATGTGCGCAGCCTGGGAAGCCAGCCAGAACTGTGTATTTTGGCTTGTGCCATCATCTGGTCTCTTCTGCCTGTACATGCAGCCCCAGTCAGAAATATGCTCACCATATCCATGACCAGAATCTCAGACCAATAGAGTTGTCCACCTCCATGCTCAACTGCTGCCCAAGGCAGTCTTTCATGTGCGCTATCACACATGTGTGCCTCTGACCGAGACCCAAGAAAGTCCCCTGGCTTCGTACCGATGTCCTTCCTCTCAGACTGCTGAGCTGGGATGGTGTGCTCCGAAGCAGCCCCAGGCTAAGGCACTCCCCTCTGGCTGTCCTCATCCAGCATTCAATAGTTTGGTTTGCCCATTCACTTCTGTGACAAGGCAGTCCTTGAAGTTTTATGCTCACCCCCTCCCCAGCAATAAGACTAGAGGCATACTCCACTGCATCAGGCTAGTCCATAATTTCAGATTCAGGCTATCGTTTTAAGCCCAGATCCTGATCCTTAGCGTACGTTTTCAGTTTTTCTGCCATTCTTTGTAGTTGACGTATCTGTTTCCAAGCGTTCCTTTATATTTAGAACTCAGGACAACACATTTTCACCTTCCTTATTCTAGCTTTAGAGTTAAGGACATCCTCAAGTGTAAGAGATCCTGGAGGTGACACAGAGGAAGAAAGTTGGGTTCAGAGGGAAAGACATTAGCCAAGGTTAGACAATGAATCAGTGAGTCAGCCTGAACCTGACCTTCGGTCTTCTGATTCCCAGGTGATGGCTTGGGTACACCACCCATATGATTTCCCACCTTATACTGATTAGGACCTCAGAGCTCCTGGCCCCTAGAGGATGTAGGTGTCATTAGAAAGGGATAACAAGTTGCTTAGAAAGGGAATTTAAAGTTTGGTTTATGGCAGTTGTATACATTCCTTTGTTCTAATTATAGCAGGATTAATCTGGCTTTAATAGATAACTATTAATAATTCATATAATTATCTTTAATAATAAATTTCTGTTTAAAAACACCCATTTGTATTGCTTGTTTCAGGGCCTTCCCTTCAGTTCTGGAGTTTGGTTAAAGCTTACAGCAGATTATTAAAGCTTCCATGAGCGGAGATTTAATCAGGCAATTTTTTAAAGAAATAAGGATCAGTTTCCCATGAAAGAAGATGTCAGAGAATTAAGAATGTTCAAATAGCTAGATATGTGTGCATCACAGTTACAAGAAGAATAAAAAAAAAAACCTTCTGTAGAGCTGGGAAATCCCTCCTACCTCAGCAAAATGCACTTTCAGATACTCTAGGGCAGATCTCTTGGTTCAGCTGTGGCTTTCCCTTGTTGTTATCTCCTTTGTTGGACATACAAATGTCCAGTTCAAAACGGAGGGTGTGATGGAGTCTTTCTTCCTCTGGCCTGCACACTGTGGCCAAGGGGATTGAAGATAGGAATGTACCTTCCACTGGCTCCCTGGCTCCCTGGCTCCCTGGCCCCATGGCTCCCTGGCTCCCTGGCCCCATGGCTCCCTGGCTCCCTGGCTCCCTGGCTCCCTGGCT
>CACVCL010032224.1:0-19539 GCA_902729485.2 Mus minutoides | reverse complement strand
TGAGTCGGGCCAAGGGTTTGTCTATCTTGTTGACTTTTTCAAAGAACCAGCTCCTGGTTTGATTGATTCTTTGGATAGTTCTTTTTGTTTCCACATGGTTGATTTCACCCCTGAGTTTGATTATTTCCTGCCGTCTACTCCTCTTAGGTGATTTTGCTTCCATTTGTTCTAGAGCTTGCAAATGTGCTGCCAAACTACTAGTGTAAGCTCTCTCCATTTTTTTTTTTTATAGGAACTCAGAGCTATGAATTTACCTCTCAGAAATGCTTTCATTGTGTCCCATAAATTCGGGTATGTTGTGGCTTCATTTTCATTAAACTCTAGGAAGTCTTTAATTTCTTTATTTATTCCTTCCTTGACCAAAGTATCATTGAGTAGAGTGTTGTTCAGTTTCCAAGTGAATGATGGTCAGAACCAACTTCTAAGAGGTAACAACCAAACATGAGAAAATAAAATATAATAAGATGAAGCAAAACCTTTCATGTTGAGGTTGGACATGGCAACTCAACAGAAGGAAAAGAGTCTCGAAAGCAGGCACAAGGGTCAGAGACCCATTAATTCTCACAGTCAGGATCCCCATAAAGATACCAAGCTAAGATCTATAATATAGATACAGAGGACCTGGTGCGTACCCATGTGGGTCCTGTGCTTAGCTCCAGAGTCTCTGTAATCTCATATATACCTTGATTCATTTATTCAGAAAGCCTTATTCTCCTCTTGTCCTCTACCCTGTCTGCCTCTTACAATTTTTCTACCTCTACTTCTGAGAGATTTACTGAACTCTGAGGAGAAGGATTTGATGGAAAATTCTGATTTAGATTCTCTCTCTGCATAATGTCCTGCTGTGGGCCACTGCATCTGTTCCCATCTGCTACCAGAGGATGCCTCTCTAGTGATGTCTGCATAAGGCACCAATCTGTGAGTATTGCAGACTATCATTAGAAGTCATTTTATTGATGTTTTTTTGGACTAGTAGTGTTTGGTTTTACACTAGGCTTCTGAGATATCTAGTGTCTGGCTCTTGGTTACTGAGCAGTGTGGGCTATAAGTTAGTTCCCTAGCGTGGAGTGGGCCTTAAGTTAAATCAGACATTAGTTGGTGACTCCCACAAGTTCTGTGCTGCCATTGCCGTAGCATATTTTTCAAGTAGGAAAGATTGTAGATCAAAGGTTTTTCTAGCTTGGTTGGTGTCCACATTTCTCATTTGGTAGCCGGCAGAGTACATTCCAACACCAAACAAACCAGGATGTAAGGGTGAAGGCTCCGGGTAGGCACCAGCTCAACTTCTCTATCTTCAATGAGCTGTGTGGCTTTTATTCTTAGCAATGGGGCCTCATTGTCAGCTTGCAGAGAGCATCCTTTGGTTTTAGCATCAGCCTGGGTTGTTTGGGGATTTCCATGAGACTCTCTTAGTCAACAAGTCAATTGGATACAACCCAGTCCTCATCTTGGAAGTATTACCTGGTGACAAGAGATGGCCAGTTGTATCCCCTATAACTAAGAGTCCTCATTAGGATCACCTTCCTGCATTCCAAGAAGCTTCACCTGCTCTAAGTTTCCATTCACACCCTGTAAATGTTCCCTAATTCCAACCATCTCTTCTCATACTTTCTTCCTCTCTCATCTCCCCCTGCACTTGACCCCTAAATCCTATCCCAACCTGCTCCAGTTTATCCATGTGTACATATATACATATATTATATTACTCTATAAAATGGTACAAGAAAAATACAAACATTAGATAAAACTAGATTGATTTTTATATTACCACACCATAAAAGTATTAAATATCTTGGTTATCTTCCTTAGGTATTTAAAATGGAACAATTTTGTACAAGTGTATAACCTTACAGAAAATTGTGTTAACTGTGACTTCCATATCCTAAAAGTTTGTAATTTTAATGAGGTACAACTCACATTTTTTAAATGTATTTTACTTCTTTGTATTGAAGCAATTAATATCCATTAGCATATGAGACATTTCTTTCCAAAGGAATGTCAGCCACATTTCAAGGCAGGCCCAAAGCCCAGGAATAATTGGCAAATACAAAATGAACTCAGCGATATTTGGTGGAAAATTTGGTTCATTTTGCTTTCTCTTCCTGGACTTTTGCCTACTTGTTTGAGTTCATTATATTTTCTCTATTTTGTTGAGGAGTCATTTCTTGGTTTTGTTTTTGTTTTATTGAGATTGGTGTATGTGGTTGAGTGGGTTTGTGGGAGGGAAGAATCTGGGAGAAGCTTGGTAAGAAAAAAAATCATGATCAAAGCATATTGTACAAAACATACTCTAATAAAAATCCACACAAAAATATGGAATGGTATATAGATTTTTCTTTATTTTCTTCTAGAGGTTTTAGTGTTTGTTGTTCTGTAATCTAGTTTGTATCCATCTCATGAAAGTGTAAGTTTTCTGTATAGATACTACTTTATCATATTGATTTTCTGAACCTGTTCAAAATTTCCATTTCATACCTAGCTCCAAGTTCTTATTCCTTGATTTTTTTTCCTATTGCTTTTCTCATCTCTAGTTTATTTGGTCCCACTCCAACTTTCATTGTTTTCTTCTTCTTTTATGGACTTTACACATAACATTCTGTTTTGTTCTTTGTTTATGCCATTACATTGTGTTGTAGATGTGAGACCTTTCTTCTTTCTCAGTGAGTGTCTATAATGATGAATATTCCACTGGGCTCTGCTTCTACCTCATCCTATGAATTTAGTGAGTTGTTTTATTTTCATTTGTCTGAAATATTGCTAGTTTCCTTATATTTGCCTAAATACATCATTAGCTTTTATGAATTTTTTATTTAATTTCTGCATTCTTGTTAATTTTCCTATTTTCTTCTTGTTGCTGTTCTCTAATTCTATCTCCATTTATATAGAGAAGATTATTTGCATGATCTTAAACCTTTTAAAAATTCTTGTGATTATTATATATTTAGAATATTTTTTCTTCTCTTTCTTCCTCTAGAACCCTACTATATATCCCTCTCTCTCTCGAATCCATGGCATCTTTTTATATTAACTGCGGTTACATGTATGTTCCTAAATACGAGTTGCTCAGCCTGTTTAGTGTTACTTATAGGAATCTTTTCTAGACTGACCATTTGATATTAGAAAGTCAATTGTGTGCTCTTCCCTAGGAAGGATATTTTTAATGCCCTTATAATTCTAGCCCTACACCCTCCCTAACATTCCAGATCTAGCTTACGTCCCACATTTAATATCCTGGCCTACTCTGGATACCCAACATTTCAGTACAACCAATTTTTAGGTTTCTGTCAGGCCAAATCCAACATTTCTATCCATATTTTCCCCTCACAATCCAGGCATAGACCAGTAGGTACATTTTTTATAGTCTCCCAGTCTATTCTGTCTACCTGATTTCAGTCTAGTTAAACCATTCTCAACCTCTAGACCCAACTACCATGCTTGCACATACTTTATTAATCCTCAACTTACTCTGACCATATTAGTCTTAGAAAATTAAGTCTACAGACTTAGGTCTCAAAATACAAGCATTAAGAAAGACCAAACCAATATCCCCTCTCTACAACCTATTAGCACTGTAAAATTGTATGCCAATATTATGAATTACCCAAATAAACCATAGGACACAGGATTAAAAGAACAATCATAAACTTCATCAAGGAACTCAAGTAATTAAAGAACACACACAAACACACACACACACACACACACACACACACACAAACACACACACACCAGCTCAACAAACTCAAGAAGAAAGAGCTTGAGGAGAATAAATGCCTGAGTTATGACTTGAGAATAGAATTGAAGAGATAGAAACATTGAAGAGCACCCAAGAGGACATGGAGTTGGAATTGAAAAACTCTGTGATTCAAATACAAAACACAATAAAAGCCTTACAAATAAAATGAATTAAGTAGAAGAAGGAATGTCAGGATTCGAATATAAAGTAAAGGTTCTAAATCAAATAATCAAGGAATATGAAAAAAGAAATAAACACAAGAAAAGACAGTTATGAAATGTGAGACAATCAAAACTCTAACCTTCGAATTACAGAAATATATATGCCATCCCAAGTTGATGGCATAGGCAAGACTTTCAACAGGATCATAGAAGAAAACTTCCCCAAACTAAAGAGACATGGTTATGGAGATGCAAGTAGCACACAGTACACCAAATAGATAAGACCAGGAAAAATACTCATAGCACATCATAGATAAAACAGGAAGTATACATATCAAATAAAGTGTATTGAAAACTAAAAGTCAAATACCAAGAATAACAGTAAATACCAGGATAACAGCTGAATTCTCTAAGGAAACTTTGAAAGCCAGTTGATCCTTGTAGTATATTCCAAGTCCTAAAAGACTATGATGGTCAACCTACACTAATACTCCCAATAAAATTATCTGCTATAATTAATGGAAAAACAAAATCTTTCCACTCTATAATCACCCTACACTTTATACAAACAAAACCTTAAATCATCCAGGAAGCAATATTTCAGGCAAAAGAGAACAATGAGCATTGAATAGTACTGTGCAAGAAATATAAAACCATAATTACTAAAACACAAAGTACCAACAAGAACACAAACTGCACCACCCAGCTCAATAACAGCATAACTACTATTAATACACACAACTCAGTAATAACTTCAAATATAAATTGCCTCAATTCTTCAATAATAAGACAGGTACCGTACATCCATCTTCCTGGGCAAATCTCTCATGCCTGGCACTATCTCGGAATCCCTTCTGCCTGCCATATGTCCCACTTTCTAGTCTATACTTACCTATAGGTTGTATTTTTTTCAATTGCCAGGTGATGCATCCATATAATATACAAGATATTCTCTCCATAATTGTCTACAAAACCTACATCTTACCTTTTAAGATACTCACCACTGTAGAAGAAAATATGGACCAAAAACTTCCAATTAAATAGATCCAGGAAGTCAGGATGCATCACCATCCTAAAATCTGACAAAATAGACTTCAAACTAAAACTAATCAGAGAAAATAAAAGACTGACACTTCATTCTAGTCAAGGTAACAGTTAATTAAGAAGGCATTACTACTATAAACAAAGGTGCTCCAAACTCTGGTGTATCAAATTTCATATTTTTTTAAAATGTAGCAATGGTCTTAAAGATATAGATTAATCTATAAATAATGGGTGATTTCAATACCCTACTTTCTCCAATAGACAAGTCATCTGGATAAAACAGAAACAGACATGACATCACACATTAAATGGGTTTCACAAAAATTTACAAAATATGCCACACAAATACCAAAGAATAAGCAGTCTGCTCAGCCACACAAGGATGCAGTTCTAAAATAGACTACATCCCAAAAGAAAAAATAAATCTTTCCAAATTCAAAAAGATTGAAACCATTAATTACATGCTATCTGACCACAATGCAATAAAAAGAATTGACAGCAAACAAATTTCTAGTAAACAAAAAGACTAATGGAGATTAAATATCTCATCACTGGATGAGTGAGTCAAAGAAAAAGAATGAAGAAAGAAAGAAAAATTTTCCTGGAACTAAATGAAAAGAAAAACACACTACAAGAAAACATCTGGGGCATCCTGAAAGCAGGCTTACAGGGGAAATTTATAGCTCTAAGTGTCTATATTAAAGAATGAGGAAAAGCACACATAAATGACTTTAAATCTCAAAAATTTGGAAAGACAAGAACAAACAAAATCTAAACCCAATTGACGGCTAGAAATAATAAAAATCAGAACAGAAAGCAATGGAATAGACACAAAGAAAGGAATACAAATAATCTATAAATCTAAGAGCTGTTTCTGTGAGAAGATAAACAAGTGTGACAGATCTTTGGCCCAACCAACCAAAAGAAAGAGAGAACCCATGTTAACAGAGTCAGAAATGAATGGAGAAACCTGACAACTGGCACCAGAAAAATTCAGATGAACAAATGTGCACCCCATTGTGCTTGAGAAACTAAAAGAAATTGGTAATTTTGTCCAAACCAAAAATTAAACCAAGAATATGTCAACATCATTCCAGGCACATGAAAAAAATGAAGAGATTAGAGTAGCAATTAAAAACTTAACTTAAAAATATCAGGGCCAAACTTTCAACCCAAAACGTGTCCTACCTTTAAAAAAAATGCAGAGACAAAGATGGAGCAGAAACAGAGGGAATGGGCAACTAATAACTGGCCCAAAGTGAGACCCATCCCATGGGCAAGCACCAATCCCTGACATTACTAATGACACTCTGTTATGCTTGCAGACAGGAGGATGTAGTCCTCCAAGAGGCTCCATCCAGTAGCTGACTCAGACAGATACAGACACCTACAGCCAAACCCTGTATAGAGCTTTGGAATGCTTATGGAAAGGTAGGAGAAAGGATTGAGGGCCCTGAAGGGAATAGAAACTTCACAGGAAGATAAGTCAACTAACCTGGACCCTTGGAGTTCTTAGAGTCTAAACTACCAACCAAAGACTGGACCTAGGCATCCCCATGCATATGTAGTACATGTGTAGCTTGGTATTCATGTGGGTCCCAAACAACTGGAATGGGGACCATCCAAAAAGCTGTTGCCTGTATGTGGGATATGTTCTTCTAGCTGGGCTGCCTTGTCTGGTTTCAATGGGAGAGGAAGAACCTAGTCTCACAGATTCCTAAAGTGCCAGGTTGTAGGGGTAGAGCCAGGGGAGCTCAAAGGAGAAGGGGATGGGGTATGAGGGATGGAGGATGGGAGATGGAGGAAGGATTGTGGGAGTTGGTAACCTGGGAAGAAGGGGGTAAGGAGTCAGATATAAAGTTAATTAATTAATTAATTAATTAATGGAAAAATCAAATAAAAAATAAAATACTCAACAAACAAACAAAACACCCAAACCAGGGCCAGATGTATTCACAAACTAAATTCATCAAACTTTCAGAGATCTACAAATAATCTTTCTTAAATTATTCATAAAATCATAAAAGAAAAGAAAATGATGACAACAACACCAGCAAAAGCAATATTTCCTTCTTGTGCAAAGCTACAGAACTCTAATACAAAAATCAGGTAAAGAAGAAAAAAGAAAGAAAGAAAGAAAGAAAGAAAGAAAGAAAGAGAGAGAGAGAGAGAGAGAGAGAGAGAGAGAGAGAAAGAAAGAAAGAAAGAAAGAAAGAAAGAAAGAAAGAAAGAAAGAAAGAAAGAAAAGTAGAGTTCAATACTCCTGAGAACACAGAGTCAAAAATGATTGCACACACAATACAGACTTAAAGCAAAATGATTATCTATCATGCTCAAGTTCATTTTATCCCTGAAATGCAGGGATTTATCAACATATTCATGTCAGTAAATGTAGCAAACCATGTAAATGGACTTAAAGATAAAATCATGTAAATTTCTTGATAATTAAAAAAAAAAGCCTTTGACAAAATGTAGAATGTCTTCATAAAAAAATGTCTTAGAGAATAGACTAGAGGGAACATACCTCGGCATAATAAAATCTAAATAGGAAAAACCCATAGCAAACATTATGCTCAGTGAAGAAAAGCTTCATGCACTTTTCCCAAAGTCAGGAATAAGATACTAATAATTACTATCCTTACTCACTTTTTTATACTGTGCTCAAAGTAGTAGTTGGATCAATAAGGAAATAGAAAAAAAATCAAAGGGATACAAATAGAAAAAGAAGAACTCAAACTATCTGTATTTGTAGATAACATGGTACTATACAGCAGAAGTTTACAAAAATTTACCCAAAAAATTTCTAGACACTATGAATAACTTTAACATTGTGCCAGGATACAGAATCATCTTCCACAATTTAATGACTTTTTTATATTCTAACCACAAACATAGCGAGAAATATATCATGAACACTGTCCCACTCAAAATAGCATCAAAGAAAATAGAGCATTAGGAATAAACCTAACCAGGAAAGACTTTTGCAATGAAATCTTAAAACCTCTGAAGAAAGAGGTAAGAGAAAGATACTAGAAAATGGAAAGATGTCCCTTGCTCATGATTAATGTTGTGAAAATGTCAGTTTACTAAAAGCTGGAGATTCATTGCCATACAAACCAAAACCTACATCTCATTCTTCATAGAAAAACAAACAAGCAAACACAAACACCTATCGTAAATTTTATATGGAACCACAAAAGTCCTCAGTCAAAATAATCCTGGGCAAACAGAGCAACATTTCATGGGTTACCATTTCAGATCTTAAGGTATTACCAAGTTATAGTAATTACAATCATATGGCATTGGCACAAAACAGTTGTCTAGTTCAATGGAACAAAATTAAAAACCCAATAATCATGAGCATACTTAATTTCTGACACTTAATATTTTTAAAAGATGCTGTAAAAATACTCCCGAGAAATGAAAGCATCTTCAACAAATGGTGCTCAGACAACCAGATGTTCATATGCAGAGAAGTGAAATTAGACCTCTATCTATCACTTAGCAGGAAAACTAATTCCAAATAGATCAAAGACTCAGATGTGAAATCTCAAACGCTGAAACTGCTAGAGAAAAATACAGGCAGTATCCTACAAGATGCAGGTGTGTGAAAGGATATATTTAGGAAGATATATGTATATGTATGTATATATACATACATATGGGCATGTAACAAAAATTAATGTAAAAGCCATGATATTTTTAAAAAGAAAGGAGGTGTACATAAGAGGGTTTGTAGGATGGTAGAGATGAGAGAAACATTGTAAATGAAACATTGTAAATGTATTTTGTAAATAAATTACAAACTCAAGAGAAACCAAGTTTTAAAGAGAGTCAGGTTTTTTTAAAGATTTATTTATTTATTATATATAAGTACACTGTAGCTGTCTCTGTCAGACACTCCAGAAGAGGACATCAGATTTCGTTACAGATGGTTGTGAGCCACCATGTGGTTGCTGGGATTTGAACTCGGGACCTTCGGAAGAGCAGTCAGGTGCTCTTACCCGCTGAGCCATCTCACCAGCCCCAAGAGAGTCAGTTTTAAACCTCTTCTGGCCCTGCTGACTTCCTTTGTTAGCGTCTTCTTTCCCAAGCTTTCTGACTTCATCTGCTCCATTTGTTTTTAAATTGTGTCTTCTCTGATGCTTTTCTGTCACTCCAGGCTGCAGTTTACTCTCACATGACTTCAGCATGGCTACATCTCTGATTCCACCTGCAGCCAGGGGTACTCAGGTCTTTTATCGTTTCCCATAATCCAGCCTCAACTGGTTTTAGTAGGTATGCATTCCTCTAAACACTGACTATACCAATCATATATATTACTATCCACAAGTTAAATTAGGGGGAAACCCTGGGAAGACTATGTGAAAAATTTGTGGAGAAAAAAAAATACATCCCCCCCCCCAAAAAAAACCATGTTTTAAAATGTGTGAGTGTTGTTATTAAATTAATGCTGCTGGATGTCTAGATATCTCCAGACTATGGTCACTCTTCTACCTTCCTAATACAGGGCCTAACCTGGGCATCAAGGGGTCAGAAAAAACGTCAGGCCCTCAGAGGTCAGCAGTCACTTAGCATTGTCTCACAGTGACCAAAATCACAACAGCTAAAAGTGTGATTTCAGGGCTAATATATTAATTTACAATAAAATAATTTATGAATTTTTGTTCATAAATAATAATGATAATAGATTATGGCTTTTAGCTATCATGAGTAGAAGTGGTGCTCTCAGGTGTGTCAGCACTCCAGAGGTTAGGCATGGCCCTCCAGTTGAGGGATGGGGCCACCCACCCATCTCCAAAATTTTAACCCAGAAATGCTCCAGTCTAAAGGAAATACAGGGACAAAGAGTGAAAGAGGGACTAAAGGAAAGGCCATCCAGAGACTGAGACACCTGGGGATCCATCCCACATGCAGAAACCAAACCCAGTCACTATTGCTGATGTCAAGAAGTGCTTGCTGACAGGAGCTTGATACAGCTGTCTCCTGAGAGACTCTGCCAGAGCCTGACCAATACAGATGAGGATGCTCACAGCCAACCATCGGACTAAGCCCAGGGACCTCAATGGAGGAGTTAGGGGTAAGGACTGAAGGAGCTGAAGGGGCCTTATCTGGCATCAATGGGAGGGGAGGCCCTTGGTCCTGTGAAAGCTTGACGTCTCACTGTAGAGGAATGCTCAGATGGTGAGGCAGGAGTGGGTGAGTGGGTGGGGGAGCACCCTCATAGAAGCAGGGTAAGGGTGAATGGAATAGGGGGTTTGGAGAGGGGAAACCAAGAAAGTGGATAACATTTGAAATGGAAACAAATAAAATATCCAAATTAAAAAAAAAGAGAGAGAGAGATGCACATGAATGTGTACATCTGTATATATGTAATTCCAAATAACTTACACTGACTTTTTAACTATCCCAATACGCACATCACATAAGTTAACGAGAAACTAACAATATTGAAACATGTTATTCTCTACCTAGCAGAGAAAAGCAGAGAGAAGCATGTGCTATAGACAACACTGAGCTGAGGACAAAGGAAATAACATTCTCCCTTTATGCTCTTTAGAGGCTGAGCTCTTCACTCCAATCTTTTTCTTAACACGTTCATTCATAATCTTTCATGATGCCATTGGCCAACCTGCAGAATTCTTTTGCATCCTGGCAAGGCTTAACTGGAAATCTACACACATTTATTTCTGAACTTGAATTGCAATAGATCCACATGTCCTTAAATACCTACCAACTGGCACAATTATATTACAATTCACAGACATGTCTAGATGATATTAACATTTTATTATGCTCATTAAATACAAAAATGATCTCAAGATCTCATCCTGGGCAAATACTGCAAGTCAAGATTTGTATTCCTGCCTTTTGAAATCTAGCTTAATGGCCACAGTCAATTATGTCCTTTAAAGGGACTAGGCAGTATCAACAGACAAAAATGACTTCAGTAGTAGACCTAAAGGTGACCTCACTTTCCTTGGTAAATTACTCTACATGGATAAATGTAGTGTTTCTTTCTGACCTTTGACAATAATAGTGCATTTCATTTGGACAGCACTTGGAATCGATTTATTGAATTGTTTATACTTCCCTTCACTTATTTTTTCCTCGCTAGGAAAACTGCAATGTATATGTGACTATGAAGAAATATTTTAACATTGTGGGGACAGGCAACATAGACATCAGGAAGCATAGCATTGCCTTTTACTGATGACAGGATCTTGTTCCAGTAAATTAGCCCTTCTAAACCAGAGATTCCTCTTCTTAAAATTGGTGCATAACAGCATCTCCTTCATAGAAGTGATGCAAGGTGTGGTGAGGGCTAGTCCCTAGTGGCCTGCATTGTCCCCCGTATAGCTTCTTCTGAGTCTCCCACTCCTAGGATTAGTCCCAACTTTGTCTTTCTGGTGAAATGACCTGACCTAAGACCTTAGAAAGGAAATTTTCACTTTTACCTGCCCTGTACCTTCCTGCATGGTACCTGGAGCATATCAGACACTAATAAGGGACAATTAAGTCAGACTGAGGCCAGATAGATCAGTCAACTGTGTTTACTGGCCTTTGGATTCATCCAACTTAATAGTCATTACCTGTCATTACCAATTTGTCAACAATTCAACAATGAAAGCTTCCTGATTCACAAACCTCCTCAATGCCAAGAGTCACTCACCTGTATTACAAACCTAGGAAGTAAATATTGTAAATCACCATTCAGGATAAGGAAACAAAGTAGGTTAAATTACCTATGCTATCTAGATCAGGTGTGGTCAGCCTTTCCCCTTAGTCCAGTTGCCTATGCAGTGGGAGTGGTGCCATTTAATAAAGGCACATATTTAAACAGTGCCAACCTTCTACCTAATTTTGTGGTATGATTCATATAAGCATTATCTTATATGATTAATGAAACTATCAAGTTCCTACAAGCCATGTATCTCTGAGTGTGTCTGTGTCTCTGTTTGTATCCCCACAGCTCAGCACACCATGGGACCCAGGATAATTATAAATAAATATGGAAATGCTACTATGTGCAAAATAAATGATACATGCTGCATTGTCCTTCTGAGACAGAGGGTCCCCTCACCCAAATTTTATTTATTTTGTAGGTAACTGAAAAAAAATGAGTAGTTAGGAATTTAATCATTCACACACAGTAAGTAGGAAAACAACTTTTGAATCGAATCTATTTAATCAAGTCTTAACTTATTCATTATCCTACCTAAGTAAAGATGGGTACATATTAACAAGCAGGGAGAGAGAGAGGAGAAATAAGACAGAAAGGAAAGAAGGGGAGGGAATCATTATTATCCCCCCATATGGTCACAAATTCTTCAGCAGGCAGAAGAAATAATGGGCCATAAAGCACTTCTCAGCCCCGGCGCCTCACTTTCTTTACTTGTATATTGCTACTTTCAAAATCATTAAGCCAGTGACTGTACAAGTGGTAATTTCGAGCATATGACAATTGCCTCAGAGTCAAAGGCTGTATCCCAATAGCTTAAATATAACAATAGTAGGTTCTTTTCAGAGGGCACATTTTTCTTCACAGCTGCCAGCTCTGCTTTCTATACAAACTAAAAATAATGATCTTTCCATTACGGGAGTGCTAGTATTGTTACTTTCCCTCTTAGCTTATATTAGTGCTTAAATTATACACCCCTAGTCTCCAGGGGTTTAAACTTGGCTGGGAAAACTTTTCCTGGGGCCAGATAGTGACATTAGGAGTAGGAGGTTTCCACTGCAGCTTCCCACAGAGCCTGGGGCAAAATCAGAGTACCAAAATTGGCCCCAGATATCGTTGTTTGTCAGCTATTAAAGGTCACTGACACATAATCTTTGTAGTCAGCCCCAGCACACTTTAAAATGCTGATACTCTCTTCTTTAAAAAAAAAAAAAAAACTTGGTTTATTTCCATTTCATGTGCATTGATGTTTTGCCAACACATAGGTCTGGGATGGTGTAGGATCCCCTGGACCTGGAGTTACAGATAGTTGTGAGCTGCCATGTGAGTGCTGGGAATTGAACCCAGGTTCTTTTAAAGAATAGCCAGTATTCTTAACCACTGAACCATTTCTCTGGCCATCATCCTTTCTTCTTAATCTACCAATAAGGGATAAAGTGACTCTACCCGCATCAGGTGTGGTTTCAGAGCTTTTACTGACCCAAGGTGTTGCATGACTATTGTCTACAAAGGTAATAGGTGTCATAGGTGTTTTTCTAGAAGCAAGAGAGGGATCTATTCCCAGAAGAGTCTGATTCTTCTGGAGGCCACAGTGGTTGAGAAGGCAGACCAAGGTAAAAAGATAGGTTGTGGGTGAGTGGAGAATACAGTAGACTGGGAACCCAGGCTTGCATGTTGGAAGGGGAGAGGTGCATTCTTAAGAGCAACAATTAACAACCATAAAATATCTCCAAATGATCTTGTTGCGAATATCCATGGCCCTGGAATGCAAAAGTTAGAACAGAGCAACACTGACCCCTCCCCCTGGGAAAAAAAATGACAAGGTAAAAGAACAGATCCTTTTACTGATTCCTTCCATTTTCAGTTTTGTAAGTGTTTCACCTGCTGTTATTTATCTACTAAAAAAAATACTCAGCGTTAAGATGCGAAGCATTTAGGAAGGAACCAGGAAATGTGAGTGCTAAGGAATTTAACCAGCTTGTGTCTAGCACTCTTGACTCACATGGTTAGGTGAGAGTCACTCTTCCTACCTCCTTATCTATGGTAATATCTTGAGGAAGCCTTTAGTGCAAGACTTAAGGAGACTGGGGTCGTCTGAGAATGACTGAGCTACAAGGGAATGAGAACCAGACACAATTTAATATACTTAATGGAAGCATAATTACATAGAGCCTGCTGCTGGTAGCATCCTGAGGGTTCCTGATACTAATTGCTAATCCCTCTTTCTGAAGATTCCCTTCTGTACACCCTAAGTGGATCCTACCCTGTGTTAATTGGTGCTGCCATGGGTGGCTTCTGTATGTCATTCTTATTTTTAATCCTGGCTTCATGGCTCATTTATAATAAAAATATGTCCTTTCGCTGCCCGTGATGATGCATATCTTACATCGTAGCACGGTAGAGACTTAATCAGGAGAACTCTAGAAGTTAGAAATCAATCTATCCCATACAGAGAGATCCTGTCTCACGAAAGCAGAGCAAACCAAACAAGACACACAATGACAACAACAACCTCCCCGTTCAATGACACTAAGGATGCCTTGCCTCCTGCCACCACACTCTGCAGACCACAGCCACCAGCTAGCCATTTGGCTGAAAGTCTGGGCCCACTTTTATAAAACAAGAACTTCAGATTCGCTGGTCTCCGGATCAGCGAATTGCTTGATTCTAAACTGAAAACTTTGTTGCACAGATTAATTTTATGTATGGATCTATGTTAAATGTCAGTTTCTTATTGGCTATGAATCTGGGCATGTGACATGTGACATTAATTTTTAGCACTAGAATGACTTGTACTTTAATATTCTGCAAACTTCTATAAGCTGCTGAAAACACCAGTAAATGCACATTGAAGAGACAAAAACAATGTGGATATGATTCAGAAACTGTTAATTAGGTTGAGTTTAGCAATCATCTCTCTCTCTCTCTCTCTCTCTCTCTCTCTCTCTCTCTCTCTGTCTGTCTCTTTATAATAGGTGCATCTGTTTATATAGATTTCAGGAAAATTATATAACTATTTTTTTCCTTGCTGAGACGATTCTCACTTTATGTGAGACCATAACTATGATAATGTATCTCAGTGTACTGCAAAGACTTTCATGAACTCCAGAATCACTGCCCTGTGAACAGCTTTGGCAATCACAGAGTTTTAGCTTTATGTTGCACTTTGTAAGACAGAAATGTACATTACTTGAATTATTTATTGGTATTATGCTTGTTTCTCTGGACCCTTCTAGAAACCCTTTGTTTCTTCCCACTTTTAAGCTCCTGTTTATAAGTGGAAGGAGGTGTGGAGCAGACCCCCAAGGAACCTCTCCAGTTTTGCAGGCATGCTTTGGTCATGTGACTACTTGTTTGTCAGGACTCTATCCCTATTGTTTCTTTTACCCCTTCTGCTGCTACTATTGATGTTATTTGTTTCTTCTTTGTTGTTGAAACTGTAGAACTGTTGTTGACTCTTCAAAGTGTTTTCCTACAGACAGCACACAATAGCTTGCTACCTCATAAGTAGACTGTTTTCCTTACAAAGCCTTTCCTTATCTACTTTTGGGAGAAAACCTGCAAATAAGATGCAGGTCAAGCCTTGGTGATGCACTCTCTCAGATGAAAGCCCCACCATTTCTTATCAGCAGCCTTCCTATCTCCCAGTCAGCCACTGCCACCAGAATCACTTCTTTGATTGACTAAACATCTACATCCCTCCTAATCTTGGTTAAAATAAAGTTTTTTTGATGCTATTAGATTCTGTGTGTCCAACAGTGAAAAGAATTGGCAGGCAATCCATGGCTACTCATACCCCTGACAAAGTAGCATATTAGTTATCAATTATATTTGGCTTTATCCGATTCAAATGTTTTATCCTGGAAATTGTGATATTTGAATATTTCTTCAGTGAGGCAGACATGATGGATGTTGTTTGTTCTCTTGAGTATTAATGGTAATTTCCCCATGAGCCTCTCATTTATCAGAGATGGATGACAAGTCTAGCTACCAGGTTTCTGTGTTGTTCTATTTCTCCACAGGGCACTATGCTCCTGGGTTATTCAGTGATAAAATGCCTCTCATTTACTTCAATATTTAAGATGATATAAGTTAAGAATATTGCGTGTTCCTCGGAAATAAATAGTTTAGATTTTAAAAGTTTTAGCCGTAGTAATTTTTTGAAGTTCCTTTAAAACATCAGCCACAATTTATACACATTTTGATTCTAGGACTAGAATTCACATGCTCATAAAATTACAAACTTTCTGCCTCACCTATGGCCAGAAATAGCATGGGGATGGTTTATAAAGCATTCTAGTACTGTCTCAAAGAGTGCAATTTGCTGAAGCCCAGAAGCTGTCACGATGCCAGGTTTGTATGACATTTTTCTGATTCTGACTCTCGCTCATCACCAGAAATCTCAACTTGTTATCAAGAAAACACCAAAAGCCAATGGAGAGTGTCAAATAGGTTTGCAAAGGTGGTCATGGTAAAAGTCACTGTGTCTCAAAACAGGAGGCATCAATATGAGGGAAATACATATAGGAGAAGAGAGGGGTTTGGCATGAGTTGGAAGAGGAAAAATAAAATGAGAAAAGAGTAACCAGAACACATTGTATATCTGATGACTGGCCTACGGAACAGATTTTAAAAAGAAAACAAGAAGAACTTAGATGATTCATGAGAAAAACTAGAACTAAGTTTTTATTTATTATTATTATTATTATTATTAACTAATTTTGTCTTTGGTCATCTGGAGATCTCAATCCTTCTCACTGCTCTTATATTCTTAGGGTCCATTCTTATTTCAGAGTCTCATGGCATATAACACACATATTCAGTCATTCTTGATACCTAAGGCTCTGAATAGCACTTGAAACCCACTGCTCAACAGGATTTCCTTGTGTAGTATCAACTAAATGAACAACTCTTTCCATTGTGTATTTGCTACACACAACACTAGGGAAGGGTAAGCTATGCTGAATTAACTAACAGTGGTCACTATTAGCTCTTTTCAAGGTCAGAAGACAGCGGAGATAAAACAAGTACACCAGATCCAGACTTTAATATTAAAGGGACAAAGAAAGACTTATCTACTACACATCTGCACATCCCAGCTCTGGGAGGCAGAGGCAGGAGGATTGTACCATATATTTAAGGTAAGATCCTGTCTTAAAAACAAACCAAACAAAGAAAACCAAAACCAAACAACTAACCAAACCACTACCACCACCACTACCACCACCACCAACAACAACAACAGAACAATGGATCACAGTTGACTTTTTAATTTTTTTACTAAATATCCTCTTGGTAAACATTTCAAAATTCATCTAAGCTACAGAATTATTGTGAGGTGTAGATGATTTCCTAACCATGAGATCAAGCTGGCAAAGAGACTGGTCGCCTACAGCATTGCCACGTCCACATCTGGAGAAAGGCTCTCATTGCTGCAGATGGAAACATCACTTCTTTCTATTTCCTTCTCGAAGAAAGAGGCAATGTCATCCAAACGGCGTTTGACCCATCTAGCCTTTAAACTTGTGAACAACGCAAGCTGTGCTAAGAAACCTTCGGTGATGGCCTATGGCAGTTTGAAAAGAGTTTGGGTGAAGTAAGAGACAGTCCAATTAAACCAGCCTAGAGCTGGGAGCAAGTTCTAATTCACGCAGGGTGTGGAGAGATTCACAGAACTTTGCAAACATGAACACCTGAGGCTGTCTCTGCTGGATGTGGGGCAGAGAGAAATCTCAGAGCTTCTGTGTTCACACATGAGCTGAGTGCCTATCATCCCAAAAGCTTCACACAGATCTGTGGTCACCCCTAGGCTTGCACTAGAAAGAGAGACAATCCAGGACTCTAGGAGGGTAGTTGTATCTGAGACCACATGCTATGTTAACTACTAACCTGCTTTTGGAATGAGTAATTTGAAGCTCTTGGCTCAGTGTGTAATGGTCTAGGATCTTTCTGTTTTCTTTCCTGTGGATGAGCCATGTTCTTTCTTGGTAAGCCTCTGCTACCTTCACAGTCCAGTGATCACTGCATTGTTGCCCAGTGAAAGCTGCATTCTCATTCCTCTGCCTGATAGACACTGCATTCAGGTCCCCTTAGAATCTCAGACTTGGATGTCTTCCTTATCTCATTGACTAATTATAAGAATCATCCTCTCATATATATCCCTTTCTCTTTAAGATGGCAAGTGACAGTATTAAAATTCTAGAGTCTCTGTCACTCTTCAGACACAAATTTGTATTCACCAGTACACAGACTTATGCAACAACTGATGGGCAAACAGTAATTAGGTAATAATGGAATTGAGTCTGGTATCCTAGGTAGACAGGCTGTATGTGTATAAATGTGTGTAAATATATGTGCATAATTAATCTCATCACAGTCAGGTCAGTGTATAAGTATCAAAGTGACATTATATAAAACACAATCCGTAATCCCCCTAATTTTTTCCTCAGGACAAAAAAAATCACATGATTTTGCTTATATGTGGAAGAAAATGCATGGAATTTGAAAGTAGAGTAATATTCCTTGAGGAATGAGGAGAATTAGTTAAAGGTTCACAATTTTAGCTAAGGATAACAATAACAAATTCTACTGTTTGACTTGGTGATTTAATCAATAGAAATATGTGATATCCTTAAAATTGCTCACCCACATTCATGGGTGACCTATCTGCTATAGATAAGAAAGAGAAACAGATTATATATACATCATCTGTTGAATGGATAATAAAAATGTGGTACATATACATAGTAAAATTTTATCCAGCTGTAAAGAAAATATAACTATGAAAATATATATACTTGAAATTTCCATATAGGTATGTATATGTGTGTGTGTGTGTGTGTGTGTGTGTGTGTGAGAGAGAGAGAGAGAGAGAGAGAGAGAGAGAGAAAGAGAGAGAGAGAGAGTACATGTGTGATTAAATGATATTATGCTATATGGAGCTGGGTGGATAATGCCTCATTTCATTAAACTATAAAACAAAAACCCTGTGCCAGGCATCAATATTCCTTTAGAGTTGTTAGTCAGGGTATTCATGTAGAGACCCCAATTATATAAACTATAAAACATACACCCCCCGCACACACACACATAGAGAGAGACATATACATAGCCACACACAAAGATATACAGAGAGAGAGAGAGACAGAGAGAGAGAGAGAGAGAGAAACACACACGGACACACACACACACACACACACACACACACACACACACACACATACATAGAACTATATAAAATAAATCTTAACCCTGTGCCAGGTATGGATGATCCTTTTGAGTTGTTAGTCAGGGTGTTCGTGCAGAGACCCCACATATATAGCCCTCTAACGTTTTCTTTTCTTTTTTTTCCCAATATTTATTAGATAACTTCTTCATTTACATCTCAAGTGTTATCCAGAAAGTTCCCTATACCCTCCCCCTTCCCGGCCCTGCTCCCCTACCCTCCCGCTCCCACATCTTGGCCCTGGTGTTCCCCTGTACTGGGGCATGTAAAGTCTGCATGGCCAAGGGGCCTCTCTTTCCAACGATGGCCAACTAGGCCATCTTCTTCTATATATGCAGCTAGAGACTTGAGCTCAGGGGGTACTAGTTAGTTCATATTATTCTTTGGCCTATAGGGTTGAAGACCCCTTCAGCTCCTTGGGTACTTTCTCTAGCTCCTTCTTTGGGAACCCTGTGTTCCATCTAATATCTGACTGTGTGCTTCCACCTCCTCGTTTGCCAGGCATTGGTATAGTCTCCCACAAGACAGCTATATCCGGGCCCTTTCAGCACTATCTTGCTGGCATATGCTATAGTGTCTATGATTGGTGGCTGATTGTGGGATGGATCCCTGGCAGCCGCAGTCATTGGGTCCATCCTTTGGATTCAGCTTCACACATGATCTCTGTAACTCCTTCAATGTGTGCTTTGTG
>CACVCL010032223.1:0-19540 GCA_902729485.2 Mus minutoides | reverse complement strand
GAGCCTTTATATAGTTTTTTAAAATGGAAATAAATATTTAAATATACATTCATTACTTGTACATTTTCCAATTTGGTGTATCATGAATTTTTAAAACTTTTTTTTATGAATCTCTATGTTTCCTTGGTATCTGTCATAATATCTCCCTTTTATCTAAAATTTTATTTATATGGGTCTACTTCATCCTTTGGTTAATTTGTCTAAGAGTTACTTAGTTACCTTTTCAAAGAATAAACTTTTTGTTTCATTGGTATTTTTTTACATATTTTTCATTTCTATTTCATTACTTTCTGCATTGCTCTTCATTATTTATATCTACCTACTGCTCTTTGGGTTACACATGGGACAATTGTCCCATAAGGAGCCATAGGTTGCCAATTAACAAGCACCCTAGAGGCATGAGAAATGTCCCTTCAGTTGTTAGCAAAGAGAGTTGTAGAGATCCTTCCCCAAGCCCCAACCTGAAAATACAGTCTAATGTCTAACTCTTGATTGACTACCCAAACCTGATGGTAAGATCCCATTCCTAAAGTTGCCATGCATTTTGGACATGGAGAAATAAAGCTTACTTTAACCTGTAAAATTCCCCCCTGCTGGGTAACTTTTATCATACAACGAAGCTCTATTCAAGCTACTGGGAGAGAAAAGTCATCAGCACTTTCACCCAGGTGTAAATGCTGTGAATGCTACAAGTTATAATAATAACCAAAGTAGCAAGATATGCCATGGGTACAATAATGACTTGAATATTATTGGAATAATCACCTACTTTCTACTTGGATTTAACGCATGCTCAATAGGAGATAATTCATTCCTGGCACTGCAAATATGGCCATGACGAAAGAACTCAGACACTAAGGGAGCACCTACTACTATTGTTTTGCTAAAAGAATATAGTATCAATTTGTCTTCTAAATAAACAGGTCTACACACATAGATTAGTGCAACTCTCAGTTTTTATGGTGTAAATTTCATTGTGCAGTGGACAGTGATTACTACAGACACTCACTAGTCAAAGTACAGCCAATAACAATCTCTAGGGTCCTCAGCTATAAAGGGGGCATCTATATCACGTTCTTCCCACATTGTCTCAGGAAACTTTGTGGAAGAGGGAATGGAAAGAGTGTAAGAGCCAAATATTGGGGAGAACTAGGTCAGGACACTGTCCTCTGGTTGTGATAAGATCACTGTACTCACAAACTTAGAACAAATGTACTTGTGCCTGAGACTGCACAAGATCTAGCCAAGTCATCATTCTAGCATGGATAGGGGAGAGACATATACTATAGGGGAGAGACATGTGAGCTCACCCCCTAGATGAGGAGTTATTGACAACTGATGGCAACAAAGAGAGGGAGACTGAACTTTCTTTAGTGGCATGGTCCCTGTTAGATTGTCTGTAATATAGCAGATAGCTCTGTGCCCACATGTTTATGGGTCATATTATTAGACTGTAGCCAACAGCTTCAGAACTGGAGCTCTAGATTTTCATGGGGAAAAAAAAGAGTCTATTGGATCTAATCTCAGTGTTAGTGTTTGTGTGCTGCATTACAAGCAGTCTATCTAAACATTCATCATAATGGCTTTAATAAATAATTAAATCTAGTATTTGGCAGCTGGAGGCTACTAAACTCCGTTAAATAATTCTAAAGCTTATTCTACCAGTGTGTGGAGATAAAATGCTAATGAGTTAACAGATATAAAGCCTATTAGCAACTATCAGTGCTGTGTTATCTCGGAAGACTGTGAGGTGCACACTAAGAACTGGATAGTGGGAAACTGCCCTGCTTTTCCTCCTAAGCTGTACTAAAGGAATTGGCTATTCAATCCATGGAAACTCTCTGTTTTCACACATCAAAGAACTTTGCCATAACCTGCAGTTTTTAGGATGGCACGTTTCAGATATATACATGCATTAACTACAATCTTCATTTGGCAAAGTATTATGAGTAATAGCAGCCTTACAGTCCATTGCAACTCTTTTGCAACACATTTACCTTTTGATTATGTTGGCATCAATGCACCAATCAAAAAATTCAAGGAAAAAAAAACATATACTATAGCATTAACATGTAGCATATCCATATATAATCAAAAGATTAAAAAGGCAATCTATTAACCTATGATACTGCTATTAAAAGACAAGTTTGGCATCGTTGCATTAATAAAAATCATAGTTCTTAGACAACTGCTAAACTTTGAAGTTATGTTGTTTAGATCCAAGATATGAGCTTACTCACCGATACAAACAATATTCACATGGACATCTCTGCTAAACTCTGTGTGCCCTCAACGAGAAAGAAAACAGAAAGGAACGGTGGTGTCAAGACAAGGGCACTTTCAATATGATGTCTGGAGTAGGCAAGGGAACACAATTATGGCCCCACCACGGTTCTCATCCACCTATATTGATCATCCAAGAAGACCTATAGTGAAGCAAAATGAGAGTACTAACAATGTTTCCTTGGGTGTATTTTTCTTAGTTTCACACAGAGACACACATAATCACACTGTTGCAGATAGCACTGCTCACCCGAAGATTTCACATTCTCATGCCATTGGTTCTAAGATGCAAAAGGCAATGCAAGACAACTACTAAAACTGCAAGTACCACACAAAAGGCACATGCTACCTAGGCTGCAAGGACAGTACCATCCGCGACTCTGAGTATCAAAGGCTATATTTGATTCTCCTGAGTTCTCTATGGACTAACAGCTTACAACTCAGATTAGACATATTATTTTTAATTGTAAACTTCAGAGTTATAATTTCCTCATACTAGACTCTCTCAAACAGAATCTATCAGAGTCAGAAAGAATCAGTTTAGAAAATCCACCCCACACACAAATATACATGTATGTACACACAGAGACACATATACACATATCATACACACACACACATCAGACACATAGACACATACACACACATCATATTCACACACACTCATATACAACACACACATCATACACACAGACACATATATATATACATCACACACACACACAGAGTCATACACCACATACACACACACATACACACACATCTATATAGGCATGCAGTGAAGCAGCACCCAGCTACCTTTTCAGAATGAGAATACCCTTTACAAGTTGGCTAACTAGCCATTTATATTTAATAATGCACATTAATTATAAATGTGATAAAGAGAAATGAAGTATGCACATTAGGCAGATACAAAATTACCACATACTCATCAGACCAATGTAGGTCAAAGACAATGGGCAGATAGACTTACACTGATAAAGATTAGAGCTTCGTAGTGAAAGTAACACTAAAAACTAAAAATGAGCACTTTTTTTAATCAACAAAATTCTGACAAATAGACCTACAATTTAGGGAGGGTTAAAAATTGTTCTTCCAGATGAAAGCTAATTTTAAGAGCAGAAACATGGGTCTTTGCTAGAACATAAAGACCCTGAGATATGGTGAGTAATTAAATTAATATGATGCTGTTTTCTCACCTATATTTGTGTGAACATGTATGTGTGTTACAGGTATCAACGCCAGGACTATATATGCATGGTAGACAAGCTTCCTACCACTGAGTACAAGCCTTGTTCTCATATACTTTAATTTATTAAAAAGGTAGTTGTTACAAGCAAAAACAATATCTTAAGAAATAAAATAGACAGAGTGTCAGGCATTAGCACAAAGGCTGGAAGAAGCATTGGGAGAACATAAAAGGGTCTTGCTTTGCACAGTTCTATGATCTCTGAAAGTGTTGGTGTCAAACAGTAAGGAAACAAATCTTTCTCTTACTTATGTACAAGTAGGAAACTGTGAAACAGTGCAACTGCTCATTCATTCAGCAGCACGCTGTAGGTTTAAACAGTGGGGACGTTGCAGATCACAGTGGTGCTCTCCATCTTCTTCCCCAGGTGTAACATCAGTGTGAAGCATCTGCTCTCTACAAAGAAGATATGTCAAACTCTACCATAGGCCAAACCCTCTTCCATCCTAACTTCTGTGCCTCCATTATTATAACCAATAATAAACTGAGATTTGCTTTACTGTGAAGATTTTTGCAAATAGTACTTCTTTAGGTGCCCTTTGTCATTTTTTTCATCATACTTTTTTTTATTAGATATTTTCGTCATTTACATTTCAAGTGTTATCCCATAAGTCCTCTATACCCTCCCCCCCCGCCCTGCTCCCCTACCCACCCACTCCCACTACTTGGCCCTGGCATTCCCCTGTACTGGGCATATAAACATTGCTAGACCAAGGGCCTTTCTTCCAAAATAATGACCAACTAGGCCATCTTCTAATACATATGCAGCTAGAGACATGAGCTCTGGGGGTTCTGATTAGTTATGGTTTTTGCTTGTCTGTCTGTTTTTCTTTTTGTAATTAATCTTAGAAAAATGAGATGGAGATACAGGGAAAGTAAATTTAAAGGTGCATTACCCAAGAGATCACAATTTATGGGTATTGACATTAGTCAGACAAGAATACTCAGAAGAGTTGTGTCAAGGAGACTTGATCGACTTGATCATTTTCCAACTTGGAGATGTAGCTATCCACCAACTCTCTCCATCACTGGCAAAACACCCAGCTGGACAGCAATACTCAACCTTGGCTGTTCATTAAAGTCATCTGGCAAGCTTTTAAAAAGCTAATTCAGGCTGCAAAGCAAACCAATTAAGTCAGAATATCTGCAGGTGGGACCCAGGATGCGGTATCATTTAACCATACCTTGGGGATTTCAATGTTTCATCATTCTTGAGAAACTGTCTAAGAGAATAAAGTTCTAACACTTGGATACAAGTTTGTAAGAGTACCCGGAAGGACCCATCGTACCAGATTATCAAGAAGCCCTGGGCTCAGTGGGGAGAAAATACCTGTATGCAGCTAGAAAATATTCTCTGAATATGTGTAGAGGAGATGCATGAGAGAAGTTTTACACCCTGTGTACACATGGGGCTGTATACCTAATCCTGTTCTAAATATAACAGAAGCTTAATTGAGGCAAGTTGCTACTAAGGGAGGTAAATGTGAGCAACCTAGAATGTAGACCTGTTCTAATTTGTTCCTGATTTTCCTGGGACTCTTAACTATTATAGATATTTCTGCATAATCTTTGAAAAAAATCCAAGGTTATTTTAAATATCAGTGTATCTATTGAGGATAATTTATTGTTGCTCTTAATTATTGGCTCAATTAATGAGGTCTTTTCAAAATTCTGGCTGGATATCAAAGAGTTTAGCAAACTATATACATATTACTGGCATAGATTCTAAATTTTCTCCCCACTAGGATTCCAGTGACTTCATAGTCTGTTCAAGCTTCACATTTCATTTATTTTTCACAAATTGGTCTGAAGCCACCTGAGTGTAGAGCTGAGCCTTGAACAACTTTCCTGCCCTCTGTAATGTAGACACACTCCCCATTGCATTCAAAGAGGTTGATGTAAACCACTCTGTTCACTGTGATTGAGAGTGACTGTCCTAAGACATACAGCAAATTAATAGAGACAACTTACTGTAAGCTATGTCTGGGGGTGGACACCTGTATCTGCAGCTACTTCCTATGTTAAGGAAGAAAGATCACAGGTTCAAAGCCTGCCTTGGTTACAGCAAGAGTTCCAGATCAAGCTGGGGATGGGTTCAGTGGTAGAAGGCTTGCCAGGCATGTGCCAGGCCCTGAATTCAATTCCTAGAACCACAAAATAAAAGCTTTCTTCTTTCATTATTTGTCCAATTCTACATGCCATTCTGCCCACCTCCTAAAAAGTGTTAGATACTCAGCATTAAAAGGATCCTCACTACAGAGGCAGATTATTTTCACTGAGAAATTTTCAAAGGAGACATAACATGTCATTAAAATTATCACTTTCCATATTTTGATTATTCTTTGGCTTAAATGAATAGAAAACTATTCGATGCTGTGATGTGAGGTGAGAACATTTGAAACAGGGTAATTATATTAACCACAATGACTTCATTTCAAGCCATTTCAAGGGGATTGTAGTTCTCAGCCAAATAAAAAGAGAGGAGGTTGAGCCTGTTTATGTTCTGGTGATCTCAGACAACCAACAACTGAAGATCAGCGATCGGGAAGATTCACTGAAACCTGTACATGCTCTATTTTTAAACATAACTACAGTTTTTTCTTATGTCTACTTACATCTAAGGAGAAAAGAATGCTGCTTGTTTGTTACGACGATTGTTTTCCTACATCTTTATCTTTTTTCTTTTCATATTTTTGTTGTTAATGTTTTGTTTTTTGTTTTGTTTTCATCCCCCAGGAAAGAAAGAAAGTCCTGTAAAATTGAACATGGGGACCCTATAACATGGTTCTGTGATGGCCATAAACTTCAGAACAGATTCTTGTCAAGGGAAATTGTATTTGTTCATTGGGCCATAGAATATGTGTGTAATAAGTAATTGAATTTTCTTACTTAAGCTGTTAATCAATTTGTCAGCTTCCTTGTGACTCATTCTGCAAACAAATTTACTCTGTGCTAATTAATTTAGCCAGTCTTTTCACTTAAGAAACTTTTTATGAATATTTATTCCAACAGACCTACTTACCATTAAATTTCCTTTAGCTGATCCGGTTTCAACCAAAACTATACAGCTTTCTTTCTTTTATAAAAAGAGAGAGCTTAAGTTTTGTATTAGAGTTCATCTCTGCTATTACAATATTTTTAGGAGCAAAATTAGACACCAAAGGCACCCACTTCATGTGATTTTGTTATTATCAATATTTTATCTTGAAATCTCAAAGTGCTATCAAATTTTCATCTCACCTGACTTTCATAATCATGTCAGTGACGACTTAGTATTCTAAGCTTATTGATGCAGAAACTGTGACATCCTGAAGTCAATAACATACTGAATTTTCCTCAACTTGCCAGTTAAGGATGACCAAGCAAGTCTTCCTTGTTTGGAACCTCAGTCTGAAACTCTGGACTCTAAGGATTCGGGGCCACTGAAAATGGCCACTCCTCTGGCCCCAGGTCCATCTCCGACCATGGATCTTCTTTTCAGTCTCTTTGCCCAATCCTCACCTCAGAGCACCAAACAAAACAGAACCTGATCATACAAACCTTAACAACCATCTCCCAGTTCTGCCTCACATACACACAGCAGGAGTTTACACATTGTCTACCTCCAGCTCATTCGTAGGTGCTGCTGATAGACTTGTTTCAAAAAAAAAAAAATACAAGCCAGGCGTGGTGGCACATGCCTTTAATCTCAGCACTTGGGAGGCAGAGGCAGGCAGATTTCTGAGTTCGAGGCCAGCCTGGTCTACAAAGTGAGTTCCAGGATAGCCAGGGCTATACAGAGAAACCCTTTCTGGAAAAACAAAAAACAAACAAACAAAATACAAGATCCACCTAACACTGCCAGGCTAATATCTGACCCCTTGTTCTCTATAACTGACAGAATTTGTTTCTGTCTTCTACAGTAAGTCTGTCAAATCCTTTCTGAAGTAAAAACAGTTGAAATATAAACTTAAATTGAAATCATGATCATACATTTACTTAGTTCTCTTGTAAATTCATACTAATCGTGGTGAATGGTTTTCTTGTACTTGGTTGGGGTTATGTTCCAAGTCAGGAATAATTGTGGATTTTCCTATTCTTTAATACTGGCCTGATTTAAATCACCTTGTTCATGATGTTAGATCCTTGAAAGATCAACCCAGAAACATGTTTCACACTAGAATTAAAATGGTTCCCCAAGCTGGGCTTGATGATGCTTGCCTATAATTTTGGCAATCGGGAGGCAGGTAGTGGGATCATGTATTTCTGTCCAGCTTGTACTATGTAGTGAGACCTTGTCTCTAAATCCAAAACAGTACAATATCAATATTTTCCTTCTGTTTTTCAATGAGCCCTCAGACAGAAGTGTGATCAGGCTATCATAGTCAGGGCCCCTTCCTCAGATTCAGAATCTTGTGCAAACAAAATGACTCTGAGATCTGAGCTCCCTCAGTCTCTATGCATAAGTACTTATTATACATATCAAAGCCCCCATGCTAGCCCCTGTATCCTCATGCACCCCTTCCTCCTGCACTATGTCACCAGACTGTTCCAGAAATCCACTATCAGTACTATAACAAGGACTCCTCACTATACCTGTTAGTCTCCCTTCTCTTTCAGATAAGCCTGGCCATGCCCAGTCTGCTTCTTTTTCTTTCCACTCTGGACTCTTTCAGATGCCTCTGGCTGTTTTCTCTCTCCCATCCACTCTAAAACCCTTCCTCCAGTCATGGAATGGACATGTTAGTCTTTACTGTGCCCCTAGCATGCAACTTCTGTTTCCAGTTGACTCTTTGAGCCGCATTGGCTTCACTATCACCAATCTTTCTAAAAATATTCTCTCTTCTTTCAGGCTGTCTTCAAATGGTTCCATCCAAAGAATACTAAAGTACTCCCTAGTAAAACGAAACTGGCCCCTGGTGGTCACTCCCTTCTTTCACTAGAATGAAAGCTGTGAGTTCTACAAAATATGAAGGTAAGTCTCCATTAATTACCATTAAACACTCAAAATATCACTTTTTTATTTTATTCAAGTGTGAATGTATAGCACATATAGTAATATTCATACCACATATTACTTGACAACAGAATTAAATGGCCACGTTTATGTGTAAACTATATACAATATACTTTTTATTGTCAAGAGTGCAGAAATTTACTTAAACAACATACTTACAACAGGAGGGAAGGAGAGAGGGAGGAAGGGGGTAGACAAAATGGATGAATTAAAGGAACCATACACAAAGAGCTAGAGGCATCTGAGGACTAAGGAAAACTAGGAATAGGAAAGGTTGTCTTCCCTAGGGAACAGCAAACCAATGGGTTGTCCCAGGCCAAAAGGTCAACCCTGAAAAGATACAGGTAGCATTATATAGACTGAACAGGCTATATTTATGAATATATATTTTTATGCATATATGTGTGCAATAACAATTAATGAAAGGAGGGGTTCACATGAATATTTGGAGAGAGGAAATGGAAAGCAGGAATGAAATTATAATATCAAAAACAGATAAAAATAAAAGAACTGGAAAAATGATAAACAATCACATGTGAACATCTCTAGTTAAAAATGAGTTACAGATGACCATCAGAACCACCTTGTTCCTATTAGGTAAATGTTAGCTCTTTGAGAACAAATTATAGTGTAGATATTTTATGGGGGAATTGAGGAATATTAATATCTGAAGGAAATTGAGAGAAACATACGGAAATACAAAATTAGATATATAAATTCAGAAAAGCTGGTCTTAATGAAGTGAAAAATTAGACAAAGCATTAGAACCAGAGAGGGGAGTGTGACTTCAAAACCAGACATGAATAAAATAATTTAATTATCTGGCATTTAATTTAATAGCATATGTGGGATGGAACCTACAGAATTCTTGCATTTCTACTTAAACACTGATTGCTAATAAAATACATAAAAGAGAAAAGGAGGGTTGAGGACACCAGGGATGACCTTCCGGTTTAAATGAAATTTTATCCAGAGGAAAACAAAACTTTCTCTATGTGTCTTCTACTGCAGAAATATTTCTCTATAACTGCTTCATGTATCTTTTGATTATTTGCCTAGTTAGATTTCCATTACTTAAAATGAGTTTTCCTCTATTTTGCTATTTGCAAACCGAGATCTCTATTATAGGCAAGCTGCGTGCTTTCATTAGCAATTCCCCATTAATAGAAGGATTCCATCTCTTGACATTGTGACCCCCGGGTTTTATTGATGCTGCTTTTAGCACGCATCAGCTATTTAACGTGGGACTCTGATTTGCTCATCTGTTTTCATTTTGTGGCATAGCAACTTTACATGTTCAGCCACTGCCAAGCAGAAACATGGATACGCAATTATCTGTTAAATCAATACTTCCCAGATGCAAGATATTTAATGTTTCTGTTAACCCTTAGAAAGGCACCATTCCTCAGTTCCCACATGAAGTGACCATTCAATAGGAAATGCAGCTACTGCACATATATAAGATTTATTTAAAACTAAAGGAATAAATATAGCACTCTTTCCTGCAGAAAGCAAAACTTAACAATTTTACATATTATAAAATAAACAAATTTGGGTCATTAATACAAAATTTTATTCTGAAATTAGGTATTTAAAGTGAATTATTGAGGTATATCTCTTCTCTAAGCATAATCAATCCTTCCCTTTACTCTATACAATAAAAGAATATAAATATTGCATTGAGAAATAATTCATCTTTTCTTTCTCAAAGACACACTTAAACCCTTCATACTTAACATTCTATGCACAAGCCAAGACGAGTACAAAAAAACTTGCTAATTATAAAAACAAGAATGAGTTTTAAGCTTTGATTCTAAAAACCATTCACCTCTTCTTGTTGATGGGAAATATAATTCCCCTCTGTTTTTTTTTTTCATTGCAATTCACACTGCACTTATTTAAACTGTTTAATTTGTTCTGGATCTTGGAGATTGCTGCTTTCAGGCTAATGGAGATGTCATGCAAGAAAAAGTAGTCAACAATGCCACACTTTGGCAAATGTGATCATATAGTGTTCCAGGCTCAGCTCCTGAGATGTCTAAACTGGCCTGGAGATTCGGTATACCTGTGAGAAAGGAAACGTCAATTGAGGAATTGCCTCTGTCAAATTGGCCTGTGAGCTTTTTCTTGATTACCAATTAATAGACTGTTTGGAGGTTTATGACCCCTAAGTAGCTGGGTCTATGATGTATAAGAAATGTAGCTGAACATAACTGGGGAGCAAGCCAGCATGAATCATTCCTCCATGATTTCTGCTTCAAGCTCCTGCCTTAAGTTCCTGCCTTAGCTGCCCCCAGTGATGGGCTGTAACCTGTAATAAATAAACCCTTTCCTACCCAAGTTCCCTTGATCATGGTGTTTATTGGAGAACAGATCTTTGTTCCACCTTCTGCCACAGAACAGGGTTTTCTTTCATTTTCTTCAGACTAAGAGAAAACAAGGCACTAGTTACTAACAAAAGAGTCAACTGGCCAAACCCTAATGTTAAACAATGTCTCCACCAAGCCTCGGTGCTCAAAATGAGCTTACATGTATCTGTGGAGCATAGGCTCTTACCCTGCTTTCCCCAGATGGCCTAGCAACATGAGAGACCATGTATAGCATTAGAGCCTAGCAGTCATATTCAACTATAGATTCCATACAATAAGACTGCCAAGTGAGGAGAAATAATTTGTGCATCTGCCTAATCAACAATTGTAGAGCCCAGTAAGGTCAGAGTACAGTTTGTGGTTTTATCAGACCATGGAAGACAATCAACAATACTATTTTAACCTCAGAGCACAGAAGGCAATATGGTCTGAATTGAAGATCCAACATTTAGTCTTCTGCCAATCTAAAGTTGTTATCAGTCATATTACCCAGAATCCCAAACCAGACTAAATGATAACCATAATTTTAAAAAATCTTCAAAGTGAGAAAAGGCATTCATCTATCTATTCAAGTGAATACCCTCATTACCATGACACCCAGCACTATGAAAATTCATGTAAATATGATATTATCAAAGGAATGGATACAGAAAATGTGGTACATTTACACAATGGAGACTACTCAGCTATTAAAAACAATGAATTTATGAAATTCTTGGGCAAATGGATGTATCTGGAGGATATCATCCTTAGTGAGGTAACCCAATCACAAAAGAAGTCATTTGATATACACTCACTTATAAGTGGATATTAGCCCAGAAACTTAGAATACCCAAGAGACAATTTGCAAAACACAAGAAAGTCAAGAAGAACGAAGACCAAAGTGTGGATAGTTCATACCTTCTTAAAATAGAGAACAAAACACCCATGAAAGGAGTTACAGAGACAAAGATTGGAGCTAAGATGAAAGGATGGACCATCCAGAGACTACCCCACCCAGGGATCCATCCCATAATCAGCCACCAAACCTAGACACTATTGCATATGCCAGCAAGATTTTGCTGAAAGGATCCTGATATAACTATCTCTAGTGAGGTTATGCCAGTGCCTGGCAAATACAGAAGTAGATACTCACAGTCATCTATAGGATGGAACACAGGGTCCCCAATGGAGGAGCTAGAGAAATTACCCAAGAGCTGAAGGGGTCTACAACCCTTTAGATGGAACAACAATATGAACTAACCAGTACCCCCCAGAGCTTGTGTCTCTAGATGCATATGTAGAAGAAGATGGCCTAGTCTGCCATCATTGGGAAGAGAGGTTCCTTGGTCTAGCAAACTTTATATGCCCCAGTACAGGGGAATGCCAGGGCCAAGAAGTGGGAGTGGGTGGGTAGGGGAGCAGGGCTGGGGGAGGGTATAGGGAACTTTCGGGATAGCATTTGAAATGTAAATAAAGAAAATATCTAATTAAAAAAAGACTTGTAGATAAAAAAAGAAGTATTAATGAATAAAATAAATAAAATCTATAAAATTACTTTTTAAAAAGGGTTTAAGAATCCTCATCTTAAAGAAATATGGAGAGAGAGAGAAATATCACATTTGGCGTTATATAAGTTATACTTACTAAGAGAATTTTAGACTGACTAAATGGTTCAGAAAGAAAAGGCTTTTGCGTCCAAGACTGACAGCCTGAATCTGATACATAAGACACACGTGAGAAAGGAAAGAATTGACTCCCATTAGTTGTCATCTTACCGATGGTATATTCATAGGTCCACAAACATATAAACATATTCAAATAAATCCATCCACATTTAAAGGTTGTTTCAAAATAAATATAACTAGGACACATTCGTAAAGGATACAAATCACAAAAGAAAATAGAGATTTCAAAACCAAATCAGAGAAGAGGAGGAAATGAGCATGTAGTTGCTGTGCTGAGGAAAAGTTGCAATACATTTAAAGCAGCCACTTCAATGATAATATATTTTATGTAAACCTCACAACAATCAGGAAAGAGAATCATGTATCAGGAGTGCAAAAAGCTAATCACCATAGTAGCTATCAAATAACATAGGAAACAAAGAGGAACAAAGAATTTACAAAACGATTTTCAGACAAAGTATATAATAGCCATTACATAGCTGTAATGGTCATAACTATGAGTGGGTCAAATTATCTAATAAAATGTCACAGAGTAGCTGAACTTTCTAAAGGCCAATCATGCAATTCCCACAAGATACTTTGCTTGAAAAGGTGCATACAGATAGGAAGTGAAGAGAGAGAAAATGGCATCTCAACTCCAGTAGCAAATGAAAGAAAGCAGAAATACCTATACTTCCATCAAAAAAAATACACTTGAAGCAAAAAAAAAAACTATAAAAACTGACCAAAAAAAGATCAGTACATAATGATACATGTGCAAATTACCTGAGAATGTATAAGAATTATAAACATATGCACAATTATGCATAAATATAAACGATTATGAAATGACCCAAAGAGGGAGATTGCAAGACCATCATAACATCAGGGGACCTCAACAGCCTACTTTCAACAATGGACAGAAAATCTTTAAGGAATCATTCACCTTGAATTATACCTTAGGCAAGCAAATGCACCAAACAGATACATACAGAGCACTCAGGCCAACAGCAGCAATGTGAAAAAGATCACAGTGATTTAAAACCAGAAATCAATAATAAAAGAAAGATTGAAGATACCCAGCTACATAAAAATTAACACTATACTCCATAGTAACCTTGAGTAACCAAAGAAATCAAAATGGAAAATAAAAATAACTGGTACAAACCAAAATTGAGATGTAGTAGTCCTTAATTTTTGTGATGTGGCCAAAAGAGTCTTAAGAAAAAAATTTATTGTGATAAATGCTTACATCAAATATATCTTTTAAATTAAAAGAGGTAGGCCACCCCTGTCATCTTCCTTCTGAGCCTAGCTGAGGCTGCTAAGGGCTCCAGGGTGCTCTCCATGCTGCAGGACCTCGGGATCACTGGTGAGTGGAACACAACATCAGCTCCAAAGAATTGCTAAGGGTCTTGTGCAGGAACAGGGACAAAGGAACTCCACCTGTCCAGAAGCTGGGATCCATTCAGGCCGGGGCCAGCCATGTCATCTTCTGCATGAACCTGGCCTAGGGCAGGTCTAGGGCACCAGAGAACTTTCCACGCAACAGGACCCCTAGCACACCCAGGACCTCGTGATCACCTGAGAGCACATGGGCAACAGAAGCAATAGAGCTTCTTGGACAGTGTCCTTTCAGGCCTTCATCCTAAAGCAGGAGACAGAGCTGAGACCCAGAACACTGTGTACCTTCCTTGCCAGAGGAGAGTCGGCCTACAGGGAGGGCTCTGACCCCAAGACTCAGGACATGGGTCAGAGCTCCAGACTTCTGGACACCTGCCCTACAAAAAGAGAGCTTGCCTGCAGAGTGCTCTGATCACTGGAACTCAGGTGAGAGTTGGACTCCCAGGAGTGCTGACAGAGGCTAACAGAATCACAGGAGGATCAAGCTCCAGCCATGCACAGCTTGAACATTAACACCAGATATATCCAGATGGCAAAAGGTAAACATAAGAATCTTACTAACAGAAACCAAGAACACTTGGCATTATCAGAACCCAGTATGCCAAGCACAGCAAGTCCTGGATACCCCAACACACCAGAAAAGCAAGGCACAGATTTAAAATCATATCAGATGAGGACATTAAGAAGGTTATTAATAACTCACTTAAAGAAATACAGGAGAACACTGCTAAACAGGTAGAAGTCCTTAAGGAGGAAACACAAAAATCCATTAAAGAATTACAGGAAAACACAACCAAACAGGTGATGGAATTGAACAAAACCATCCAAGACCTAAAAAGGTAAGTAGAAACAATAAAGAAAACCCAAAGTGAGACAACTCTGGAGATAGAAACACTAGGAAAGAAATCAGGAACCATGGATGCAAGCATCAGCAACAGAATAAAAGAGATGGAAGAGAGACCCTCAGGTACAGAAGATTCCATAGGGAACATGGACACAACAATGAAAGAAAATGCAAAATGTAAAAAGATCCTAACTCAAAACATCCAGGAAATCCAGGACACAATGAGAAGACCAAACCTACGGATAATAGAAGTAGATGAGAAAGAAGATTTTCAACTTAAAGGGCCACCAAATATCTTCAACAAAATTATAGAAGAAAACTTCCCTTACATAAGAAAGAGTTGCCCACAAACATACAAGAAGCCTACAGAACTCCAAATAGACTGGACCAGAAAAGAAATTCCTCCCAACACATAATAATCAGAACAACAAATGCACTAAATAAAGACAGAATATTAAAAGCAGTAAGGGAGAAGGGTCAAGTAACATATAAAGGCAGGCCTATTAGAATTAAACCAGACTTCTCACCAGAGACTATGAAAGCCAGAACATCCTGGACAGATGTTATACAGACAATAAGAGAACACAAATGCCAACCCAGGCTGCTATACCCAGCAAAATTCTCAATTACCATAGATGGAGAAACCAAAGTATTCCATTGACAAAACCAAATTCAAACAATATCTTTCCACGAATCCAGCGATTCAAAGGATAATAAAGGGAAAACACCAACACAATGAGAGAAATTAAACGCTAGAAAAAGGAAGAAAGTAATCCTTCAACAAAACTAAGAGAACACAGGCAAGAGAACAGATTTCCAACTTTAACATCAAAAATGAGAGGAAGCAACAATCACTTTTCTTTGATTTCTCTTAACATCAATGAACTTAATTCCCCAGTAAAAAGACATAGACGAAAGGAACAGTAATTTACTAAACACATGATACTCAAGAAGAAGGAGGATCAAAATGTGGACACGTCACCCCTTCCTAGAATTAAGAACAAAGCACACATTGAAAGAGTTAAAGAGAGCATCTGTGAAGCTGAATCCAAAGGATGGACCCAAGGACTGCGGCTGCCAGGGATCCATCCCACAATCAGTCACCAAACATAGACACTATAGCATATGCCAGCAAGATGGTGCTGAAAGGGCCCAGATATAGCTGTCTCGGGGGAAAATATACCAATGCCTGGCAAACATGGAGGTGGAAGCTCACGGTCAGCTATTAGATGGANCAGCAAGATGGTGCTGAAAGGGCCCGGATATAGCTGTCTCGGGGGAAAATATACCAATGCCTGGCAAACATGGAGGTGGAAGCTCACGGTCAGCTATTAGATGGAACACAGGGTTCCTAAGGAAGAAGGAGCTAGAGAAAGTACCCAAGGAGCTGAAGGGGTCTTCAACCCTATAGGTGGAAGAATAACCATGAACTAAGTAGTACCCCCTGGGCTCGTGTCTCTAGCTGCATATATAGAAGAGGATGGCCTAGTTGGCCATCAGTGGGAAGAGAGGCCCCTTGGTTATGCAGACTTTATAAGCCCCAATACAGGGGAACGCTGGGGCCAAGGGGTGGGATCAGATGGGTAGGGGAGCAGGGCCGGGAGGGGAGAGGGTATAGGGAACTTTCTGGATAACAATTGAAATGTAAATGAAAAAAATATCTAATAAAAGTTGAAAAAAAAAAAACAGAAAGGCTGGAAAACAAATTTCCAAGCAAATAGTTCAAAGAAACAAGCTGGAATAGCCATTCTAATATCGAATAAAATTGACTTCCAACCCAAAGTTATCAAAAAAAGACAAAGAGTGGGAACTTCAAACTCATCAAAGGTAAAAATCTACCAATATGAACTCTCAATTCTAAATATCTATGCTCCAAATGCAAGGGCAGCCACATTCATTAAAGAAACTTTAGTAAAACTCAAAGCACACATTGCACCTCACACAATAATAATATGAGACTTCAACACCCCAATCTCACTAATGGACAGATCCTGCAAACATAAACTAAACAGAGACACACAGACACTAACAAAAGTTATAACACAAATGGATTTAACATATATCTACAGAACATTTTATCCTAAAACAAAAGGATATACCTTCTTCTCAGCACCTCAGAGTACCTCCTCCAAAATTGACCATATAATTGGTCACAAAACAGGCCTCCACAGATACAAAAATATAGAAATTATCCCATGCATCCTATCAGATCAGCACAGACTAAGGCTGATCTTCAATTACAGCATAAATAATAGAAAGCCAACATTCACATGGAAACTGAACAACACTCTACTCAATGATACCTTGGTCAAGGAAGAAATAAAGAAAAAAATTAAATACTTTTTAGAGTTTAATGAAAATGAACCCACAACATACCCAAACTTATAGGACACAATGAAAGCAGTCCTAAGGGAAAACTCATAGCCCTGAGTGCCTCCAAAAAGAAACTAGAGAGAGCATACACTAGCAGTCTAACAGCACACCTAGAAGCTCTAGAACTAAAGGAAGCAAATTTACCCAAGAGGAGTACACAGCAGGAAATAATCAAACTCAGGGCTGAAATCAACCAAGTGGAAACAAAAAGAACTATTCAAAGAATCAACCAAACCAGGAGCTGGTTCTTTGAGAAAATCAACAATATAGATAAACCCTTAGCCAGATTAACTAGAGGGTACAGAGACAGTATCCTAATTAACAAAATCAGAAATGAAAACTGAGACATAACAACAGATCTTGAAGAAATCCAGAACATCATCAGATCCTACTACAAAAGGTTATACTCAACAAAACTGGAAAACCTGAATGAAATGGACAACTTCCTAGACAGATTCCAGGTAACAAAGTTAAATCAGGATCAAATTAACAATCTAAACAGTCCCATTTCCCCTAAAGAAATAGAAGCAGTCATTAATAGTCTCCCAGCCATAAAAAGCCCAGGACCAGATGGGTTTAGTGCAGAGTTCTATCAGACCTTCAAAGAAGACCTAATTCCAACTCTCCTCAAACTATTTCACAAAATAGAGACAGAAGGTACTCTACCCAACTCATTCTATGAAGCCACAATTACTCTGATACCTAAACCACACAAAGATCCAACAAATAAAGAGAACTTCAGACCAATTTTCCTTATGAATATCGATGCAAAAATAGTCAATAAAATCCTCGCAAACCAATTCCAAGAACACATCAAAACGATCATCCATCATGACCAAGTAGGATTTATGCCAGGGATGGAGGGATGGCTTAATATATGTGAATCCATCAACGTAATCCACTATATAAACAAGCTCAAAGACAAAAAAATCACATGATCATCTCAAGATGCTGAGAAAGCATTTGACACAATCCAATACCCATTCATGATAAAAGTCTTGGAAAGATCAGGAATTCAAGGCCCATACCTAAACATAATAAAAGCAATCTACAGCAAACGAGTAGCCAACATCAAAGTAAATGGAGATAAGCTGGAAGCAATCCCATTAAAATCAGGGACTAGACAAGGCTGCCCTTTTTTCTCCCTACCTATCCAATATAGTGCTTGAAGTCCTAACCAGAGCAAGTCAACAACAAAAGGAGATCAAGGGGGAAACAAATTGGAAAGGAAGAAGTCAAAATATCACTATTTGCAGATGATATGATAGTATATATAAGTGATCCTAAAAATTCCACCAGAGAAATCCAAACCTGATAAACAGCTTCAGTGCAGTAGCTGGATATAAAATTAGCTCAAACAAATCAGTGGCCTTTCTCTACACAAAGGATAAACCGGATGAGAAAGAACTTAGGGAAAGAACACCCTTCACAATAGTCACAAATAATATAAAATACCTTGGTGTGACTCTAACTAAGGAAGTAAAAGATCTGTATGACAAGAACTTCAATTCTCTGAAGAAATTGAAGAATTTCCCAGAAGATGGAAAGATCTCCCATGCTCATGGATTGGCAGGATTAATATAGTCAAAAGGGCTATCCTACCGAAAGCAATCTACAGATTCAATGCAATTCCTATCAAAATCCCAACTCAATTCTTCACTGAGTTTGAAAGGGCATTTTGCAAATTTATCTGGAATAATAAAAAACCTTGGATAGCAAAAACTATTCTCAACAATAAAAGAACCTCTGGGGGAATCACCATGCCTGACCTCAAGCTATACTACAGAGCAATTATGATAAAAACTACCTGGTACTTGTACAGCAAAAGACAGGTAGATCAATGGAATAGAATTGAAGACCCAGAAATGAACCCACACACCTATGGTCACTTGATCTCTGACAAGAGAGCTAAAACCATCCTGTGGAAAAAAGACAGCATTTTCAACAAATGGTGCTGGCACAACTGGCAGTTATCATGTAGAGTAATTCAAATTGATCCATTCTTATCTCCTTGTACAAAGCTCAAGTCTAAGTGGATCAAAGACCTCCACATAAAACCAGAGACACTAAAATTTATAGAGGGAAATCCTCGAAGATATGGGCACTGGGGTAAAATTCCTAACCAGAACAGCAATGGCTTGTCCTATAAGATCAAGAATTGACAAATGGGACCATATGAAATTGCAAAGCTTCTGCAAGGCAAATACACTATCAATAAGACATAAAGGCCACCAACAGGCTGGGAAAGGATTTTTACCAATCCTAAATCTGATAGGGGACTAATATCCAATATGTACAAAGAGCTCAAGAAGCTGGACTCCAGAAATTCAAATAACCCCATTAAAAATGGGGTACAGAGCTAAACAAAGAATTCTC
>CACVCL010032220.1:0-19602 GCA_902729485.2 Mus minutoides | reverse complement strand
CCAACATTTTGACACTACTAGAATCAGAATTTCATACTTTAAATCTCCCCTCTCCTCATTCTCCACCTTTTATTTTTACTTCATGTTTCCTTTATAATTTTGTTTAACTTTTGTTCTTAGGTCTGAGATTCTAGATTTCTGTCTTCTGTCTATTTCTTTTTTTTTTTTTTAAGATTTATTTTTATTTTATTATATGTAAGTACACTGTAGCTGTCCTCAGACACTCCAGAAGAGGGAGCCAGATCTCGTTACGGATGGTTGTGAGCCACCATGTGGTTGCTGGGATTTGAACTTATCACCTTCGGAAGAGCAGTCAGTCAGGTGCTCTTACCCGCTGAGCCATCTCACCAGCCCAGAGTATAGTATTAAGTAGCCTAGACTGGGAGGACTAGGGAGATGATGGTCCACCTCTTCCTAGAATCAAAGAGCAACTTTGTTTATCCCACTTGATAAGAAGCTTTCTGGCCTTCCATCCTTCCCCACATCACTACGGACTCTAGCTATGCCTCATAAATTCTCACCCAAACCTTTTTAATAGCTTCCTAATGGGTTCCCTCACTCCATTTCCCCTCCCCCTCTCATTTCCCACACTGCTGCTAGAGTGATCTGCTTAAAACCCATGTCTAAATCTTATTGCTCCTTTCTTAAAAGCCTTCAAGTTCCGATTGCCTTCTGGATTACGTTCAAAGTCTTTGTCATGGCATTAAAACACCTCATGGTCTGGCCACTGCCCAGCCCTCAGAGCTCTGTCTTTCACAGACACATCAGACGCTTCATAAATTCAGAATGTTCCAGATTCTATCATGTGTCTTGTATCACTGTGTCTTATTCCTGTTGATCTGTTTGGAACATCCTTTCCTGTACAACTCAGAAAAGAGTTGTTTTTAGCTTTTTTTTTTTCTTCATAACACGGTTAACCTGACTCTTTCTTTCTTTCTTTCTTTCTTTCTTTCTTTCTTTCTTTCTTTCTTTCTTTCTTTCTTCCTTCCTTCCTTCCTTCCTTCCTTCCTTCCTTCCTTCCTTCCTGTCTTTTGGTTTTGACTTATTGTTTAAGGAAAAGAATTGTATGGATGAGGGCCAGCTAATCAAGACCACATGAGTATTCTGAGGCCTATGAGATGGGGGAGAAGGTGTGAACTGAGACCATAATTAATTATTTCTTAAAGGCTTATTTATTTACTTTTATTTTGTTTGTATGAGTATTTGCCTTCATGTATGTATGTGTACCACATGTGTGCCTGGTGTCTAAGAAAGCCAGAAGACATAGGAACCCCTGGAACAGAAAGAAGCTACCTTGTGGGTAATAGAAGCTAAGCGCAGGTGTTCTGCACGACCACTAAGCACTCTTAAGCACTGAGTCATCTCTCTAGTGCCCACAGCCTTTTTTTTTTTTTTTTTTTTTTTTTTTTTTTTTTTTTTGGTTTTCCGAAACAGGGTTTCTCTGCGTAGCCCTGACTGTCCTGGAATTCACTCTGTAGACCAGGCTGGCCTTGAACTCAGAAATCCACCTGCCTCTGCCTCCCAAGTGCTGGGATTAAAGGCATGTGCCACCACTGCCCAGCTCATAGTCAATTCTTAAGATAAATTCACTACAAATTTAAGGTTAGGAAAAAGTTAAATAGAAAACTCTGTACAATTCTGAGAATGGAGAAATGTAAGTTCCATTTACTACTGGAACATTCCAACAAAGACTGAAGGGAAATCAAAGCTCAGTTATTATTACCCTTGGGAAACAGAGAGGCGCCAAACTGAAATGCCTGCAACTTCAGGTGCATTCAGAGAAGAAGGTGCCAAGGGAGCCTCATGCCCACTGTCTGCTGTCACCTGCTGAATGTAGGCAGAAGCTGGTCAGGTGGCATCTCTTGGCTTCTGTCTCAGGTCTGTGACACCTGCCTCTGCTTTCCAAGAGCTAGCCAAGGCTGGAAGCCAGATCTCCTTGCAGTTGCCTGCCTCTATGAAGGCCTATTCAGTGGGCACGTACCTAACTCTCTCTCATTATAGCCTGGCAAGGAGTTAACTTGTCTATCTACCACAACCTCACAGACAACTCTGCCCTCTGTGGGGCCAGAGACTTACAAGGGCTGACTTTCTACTTACACCCTGGCCATGTATGGGAGGGCCTGTCCAGAAGTCACCTATGATCTTTTTATTTACTTTGAGACAGGGTCTCCTGTAGCCCAAGTTGGCCTTAAACTTGCTGTGTAGCCAAGACTGAACTTGAACTCCTGATCTTCCTACCTCTATTTCCATAGTGTTGAAATTATATAAGTGTGCCAACACACCTGGCCTTATGCTGTGCTATAAACTGAACCCAAAGCTTTGTGCACATTGGATAAGCAGTTGACAAACTGATCAGCAACCTTAACCTACCTATGAGCTTTTTAGGAAAAAATGAAGTTGCTCTTCTCTAGCTTTATAAGCCAGGATCATAAGCCTTTGCAGAATCCCTGTGGTGAGGGTCAGGTAGAATGGGTTCTTCAAGGGAGAAAAATCATGGAGCAAGTAAAGGACAATGGGAAAAAAATGACAATAAAATTGAGTTCAAAGTTATTTTCTCTCAACTGAAAAAGCAAATATTAGGCAAGATTACTGAAAAATATGTACACACATGCATATCCTGGTGACATTTTAGAAATAAAATATGAAATTCAAATGTTAAAAAAATAATGATACTGGCAGCAACGTCTTCATTTATGATATTGGAAATACCCTCCCCAGTAGGCTTATAAAGGGAAATAAATGGTAATTTCACATTATCATATTCAGTCTAATTTTGTTAAGTCATGACAACAGGTTCATACTTTTAGATGTGAAGACACTCAGAAGTATCATATCCACATTCTCTTTCTAAAAACAATAGAAATCCATTGTAACAGCCCAGTTGAATGAAAATAGAATTAGCATAAAGATCTCAAAACAGCCAATTTTTTGTTTGTTTGTTTGTTTGTTTTGTTTTTCGAGACAGGGTTTCTCTGTATAGCCCTGGCTGTCCTGGAACTCACTCTGTAGACCAGGCTGGCTTCGAACTCAGAAATCTGCCTGCCTCTGCCTCCCGAGTGCTGGGATTAAAGGCCTGTGCCACCACGCCCGGCTAACAGCCAAATTTTGATGTATTAGGAATAGTGGCAATCAATGACACCAGTGAGATTTCAGTTTAAGCAGCAGTTATTTGTATGGTCTGGAAATTCACAGAAATTGTTAAGAAAGAATTCTTGAGATAGAAAGGACACGATGCGAGGAAAAAAAATGTATGCCCAATGTGGGAGTAAACTGGAGTGCCAGCTTCCAAGTCAAAGTGCTTCTTCCATCATGTCTTGCTATTCCAAATATGAGCAAATTACTTAACCTTCTGTGCCTTGGTTTCCTTCTCAGCATAATGAGATTAATAATAGCACAGGCTTCATAAGATTGTTTTGAAGAATATATATCAGGACATATAAGGATTTAGAAGAATATTTATCATGCAGGAAGGGCTGAATAGGCAGGATGTTTCAGCACTGTGATTGTCACCATAATGGCTACTATTATCACTATCATTATTATTATATTATCTAGAGGACAGAAACATAATCACTATTTAATTCTTAACACTGCTAAGAGATAAAAAGCTTCAAATACTCATTTAAATTAAGTAAACCAGTAGAAAACTTGAAACAGGATATAGAACTATGAAATCAATGGAAGGAAAGGAGAACAAAGATAACTCAATTAATCCAGCTAATTAACCAGGATGACAAAGAGAGCACATGGGGCTTGTCTGGGAAGGATTAGAAACTCAACTTTGAGTACCCTGAACTTGAGGGGCCTCTTAGACAACATGCACATATATACATGTATACATATATTTAAAATTTGCATTTGGGGCATTTTGAGAAGATTGGGATAATGTATGGCTGGGAGGTCTGATAAAATGGTTTGTTGTGGCTATGAAAGCAAACCTAATCATAGCAGACAGGAGGCGGGTGATGCCCTGGATGTGTGGAGAATCAGATGGCTAAATTGAACTACCCTGCCTGGGAATGGGAAATGTTCCACTTGGGAAGGATGCATCTGTCTTTGTGCAGAAGTAGACCCAGATTCAGACAAAACAGCACTCAAAGACTAGGACACAGGCAATGAGGGGAAAAAATGGTCACTATTTTGTCCACTCAACAAATGTGTATCAAACATCCATGTGCCAGAGGCTAAACTAGATTCTAGGGGACGTGGATGAAAAGAATATACCCATGTTGTCCACATATAATTTTTTTATTTATTCTTTTTTTTTTTTTTTTTTTAATTTTCGAGACAGGGTTTCTCTGTCTAGCCCTGGCTGTCCTGGAACTCACTTTGTAGACCAGGCTGGCCTCGAACTCAGAAATCCGCCTGCCTCTGCCTCCCGAGTGCTGGGATTAAAGGCGTGCGCCACCACGCCCAGCTCTCTTTATTCTTTTTGACACAAAGTCTCATAAAGTCCTGGTTTGTTGTGGATGGCCCTGGAGATGCTTGTATTTTGATGTCAATTCTGCTTTCCCAGGAGGCGGGTTTTTTTTTTTTTTTTTTTTTTTTCCCTCGAACAAGGAATGAGTCCTGAGTTAGGTACTCAGGTGACTCCTTGTGAACCTTCCCCAAATGAAGAAAGGGGCCAATCACTGGGCGAGTAGGCGGGACTTCTGGGTTAGACCCATGAAGAAAGGAAGCAAGAGAGAGTTAGAGGCGTTTTGGACTGGGATATGAGAGGGCAAGATGTAGCTACTAGTGTCTCCCAGTTTATATGGTGAATCCACCAGGATTCGCCACCAGAGGATTTAGATTTAATGTGGTTTATAAGATTAGGATTCTAGCCGGGTATGGTGGCACACGCCTTTAATCCCAGCACTAGGGAGGCAGAGGCAGGCGGATTTCTGAGTTCGAGGCCAGCCTGGTCTACAAAGTGAGTTCCAGGACAGCCAGGGCTACACAGAGAAACCCTGTCTCGAAAAAACCAAAAAAAAAAAAAAAGATTAGGATTCTAGTTGTGCCCAGAGATTGAGTTACCACTGTTTCTGAACTAAGTTTGTGTGGTGTTTTCCTTCACACTGGTTTGACTGGGTGAAGAAAGAAAGGTGAGGCAGCAAAGTATGGGTTTGCCAAATGTGCACCACAAAGGCCGGGGGGTGGGGGTGGGGTGGGTTGAAGCATGGGGCTGGCGGGGTAACGACCCATCAGTGGGAACTTAGCTGGATGGAGAGATTTTGGAGCTCTGAGTCAGAGAGTACCATCGGGCCTGAGAGTAGCTGGGTAAAGCACTGGAATTTGGAATTCTTTTTATATTTCCCACAACAGTGGTTGGCCTTGAACTTCAGATACTCCTGCTTCCACCTCCCAATATAACCCATGGGCTTGGTGCATGCTAAACAAGCTACTCTACCAACTAAGCTATGCCCTGCCCTAAGACCTGGGTGAGAACGCCTGCTCCTTTTTTTTTTTTTTTAAGTTTTTCGAGACAGGGTTTCTCTGTATAGCCCTGGCTGTCCTGCAACTCACTTTGTAGACCAGGCTGGCCCCGAACTCAGAAATCCTCCTGCCTCTGCCTCCCGAGTGCTGGGATTAAAGGCATGCGCCACCACGCCCGGCTGAGAACACCTGCTCCTTAAGCTGGGGGTGCTGTTTTGTGAGGTGGTGAAACCTTAGGGCTAGAGGCAAGCCTTTTGGAGGTGAATCACCTTGGGCAAGTCTTTGACGGTCATAACCCAAGCCAGACTCTGCCTGGAGCTCTCTGCTTCCTAACACAAAGAGACATGAGATGTCTCTTTATGTTCCTACCTCCATGAACTCCTCTATAGTTTCCCCGACATGATGAACAATAACTGTGAGCCACAATAAACCTGTCAGCCCTTAAGTTGCTTCTGACAAGTATTCAGTAGAAGAGATAAGGAAAGCAACCAACATTAGGTCTGTAACTGTAAGAGAATGAAGTCTTTCCTCAGTCCATAAGAGGGACAAACTTCCTTTCAGACATTAAATCAACGAGCTAAATATTGATATATGTAAGGCAACACCTTCTGTCTTTGCTTTGCCAGAGTTAAACATTTATTTTTATATTTTCAGTATTACCCAGATATAGAGCTGCCAATTATATTGTAATTTGAATTCCAGAGGCAAGCTCATAGCAAAGAATGATCTGCAAGCATCCTGCTGAGTCTGGTTGACTTAGGTAGGGGTCTCAATAGTTCTTGTGGTCAATTCAGGGAGAGCCTGGACCAGGGGAGCCCTTGTTCACAGTCCCTGTTACTACTTCAGTACAGACTGACTCCGAGGCTGTCAATCTCATTTACTATTCCATCTCTGAAGCTATACATTCTTACATGATTTCCTGGCATCCCTTTCTGCAAGAAGGGCACAGAGACTGCTTCCCCTCCATTTCCCTGAATGCATGTTAGAAGCCTGTGTAGTTAGAATTCCATGTATGACTCCTGCATGTGTAATGCACAGTAGGGCTGGGAATCTTTATTTACAAGTGTAAAGGAAGGAGCACCCAAATCAATTGCACCTGTGCACAGAGTCTGGGCAGGAACATGAGCTCTGCAGAGCATCAGGAAGAGCTGACCTGCTGTTGCTGAAATCCAGCGAGAAAAGAACTGGAGATCACTGCAAGCAGCAAAACTCAGCAAAGCCGAGGGAGCAACAGGCACAAGAGAGTTGGTGTTGAAGTTTAGGAGACTATGTACAGTTTAATTGAGATAATGCTTGCAGAGCTTCTGAAATCTACTGGAGTTGTGTGTGACCTCCATGAGCATGAAATCATTTTCTTGAAGTAATTAAGTCAGAGAATGTCTGTGCATCTTACAGAAAAGTGAGAATATAAATTTGTCCAAGTACAAAGATGTAGCCCTTAAAAACAGACTGTTCTAATTTCCTGGAAAATACTTATTGAGCTCCAGCATAGTCCACTGAGTGGATACATTAGCATGAATATATCCATTCCATTATTAGTAAAAACATATTAGTTCCATTTCACTGTTATCTGTAACATCTTTGTATATGCACTCATTTATATTAAACATTATTATATGTTAATGGGAAAGACACAGTTGTTAAATTCTTCTCCTTCTGTTGTGTATAAATGTGTTCATGTAGTGTGTGCATGTAGACACATATACATGGTTGTTCACATGTATGCATCTAGAGGCCAGAGCTCACATCTGTATTCTCTTGATGACTCTCAATCTTTTTTATTTTATTTAATCTCTCATTAAATCTGGGGATCCTAATTCATCTAGGCTGGCTGGCTAACATGATTGAGAGCTCTGACGGTCTCAGTCCTCAGCCACAGCACTGTGGTTACAGATGCATGTTACCACATGCTCAGCTTCTTTGGGTTTTTTGTTTGTTTGTTTGTTTTGTTTTTTCAAGACAGGGTTTCTCTGTATAGCCCTGGATGTCCTGGCACTCACTTTGTAGACCAGGCTGGCCTCGAACTCAGAAATCCGTCTGCCTTGAAGCCAGGTGGTGGTGGCGCACGCCTTTAATCCCAGCACTTGGGAGGCAGAGGCAGGTGGATTTCTGAGTTTGAGGCCAGCCTGGTCTACAAAGTGAGTTCCAGGACAGCCAGGGCTATTCAGAGAAACCCTGTCTCAAAAAACCAAAAAAAAAAAAGAAGAAATTCGTCTGCCTCTGCTGCCCAAGTGCTGGGATTAAAGGCGTGCACCACCACCACCCGGCACATGCTCAGCTTCTTATGTGGGTGCTGGTTCTCATGCTTATCCATGTGGCATGCATTTTACCAACAGAGCCATCACCTCAGCATAGTTGTTGAATTCAAGAAAGAATATTATCTAAACACATCTTAGTGAAAAAATAATTAGACAGTCAGAACAGAAGACCACTTAACAACTGTCTTAGTTACTTTCCTATTGCCATAACAAGCACCATGACCAAGACAACTTGTAGAAAAAAAAAAGTTTATTGGAGTCTTGCTTATAGTTTCAGAGGGTGATTGCATTCATGATCATCTATGATCATCATGGCAACAGGCAAAGAGGCAGGCATGACACTGGAGCCATAGCTAAGAGCTTACATCTGATCAACAAGAACCTGCCAGAGAGTGACAGAGCTAAACTTGGGAAAGGTTAGCTAGCAACACACCTCCTCCAAAAGGCCAGATCTCCTAATCCTTCCTAAATAGTTCTATCAACTGGTGATCAAACATTCAAATATATGGGATTCTCATTCAAACCATGACACTAATGCATATAAAAAGTATAGTTGCTGGGCAGGCAAGATGGTCCAGTGGGTAGAGATGCTTGGCGAGCAAGTCAGACAATCTAAGTTTAATCCCCATGATCCATGGGATGAAAGGAGAGATGCAAATTCTCATAGGTTTTTCTAACTGTCACACTACTGCTATGGTATGCTGCACATAAGTCTCCCCCAGACACAAATAAATAATTAACTATGAAGTGGTAGGCCTGATGAATATGAGAAGACATGAGAGAATAGACCCATGAGCAGAGAGGGCAGGAGGAATGTGGGTAATTCCTTGCTTTATACAAGATAAACATGTTGGATTTGTTTTGCTTGTTTTGAGGGAAGTTGTTTTCTTTCTAAAGATGCAGTTTCAGGTAGCCTAGGCTGGCCTTCAAACTCACTAGAAAGCTGAGGGTGACCTTGAATTCTTTATCCTCCTGCTTCCATCTCCTAAGTGCTTACATTACAGGCATGTGCCACCATGCCTGGCATGAACATGATGGATTTTGAGACTCCTATGAGACATCTTAAGGGCAACACTGGTAGGCAGATGTACAGTTCCAAATCATAGACATTGAATTGAGTGGAAGAACAGCTGTTATTTATGTACATATAGGTGACACTGAAACTAGAATTATGTCTAGATATAATGACCTAGGATACTGTGCAGAGAGGAGAAGCCAAGAAAGGTTGCGTTCCTAGAAACTCAGTGTGAGAGCGGAGGAAGTTGAGTCTCTTCCTTCAAAGTAGAGGTTAGTGTCATGTACAAACCAAACAGTCATGATTGTAACAAACAAACAAATAAACAAAGCAAACCAACCAAAGAGGAGTCACAGTATTTTCTAAGACTAGAGGCAAGCTAATGAGATAAAAATTAGAAACCAGTTGCTAGGAAATTTTATTCTGACTCCTAGCCTTCTTACGTAGTTCTTAATTTCAAACTGGAAAGAACTTGATTTTCAGTAAACTGTGGGTAGGAAGAGGAGTCATGTTAATAAGAGATGCTTGTTTTAGGTTTACAACCCACAAAGTCATACACACACACACACACACACACACACACACACCAGATTTAGTTCTTTTACAATTCTTTTGACTACTTATTTATCTTATACATTTATGCCACAGGCATGTACTTATTTGTTTCTTCTTTTTTTTAAAAAAAAAATTTATTAAAAAAAAAAATACAGCTGTCTTCAGACACTCCAGAAGAGGGCATCAGATTTCATTACAGATGGTTGTGAGCCACCATGTGGTTGCTGGGATTTGAACTCAGGACCTTTGGAAGAGCAGTCGGTGCTCTTAACTGCTGAGCCATCTCACCAGCCCTACTTATTTGTTTCTAAAATGATCATTTACAGCCAAGTATGAAGGAATACCCATCATTCCATTACTTGGGAGGCTGAGGCAGGGAAATCATAAGTTTCAGGACAGTCTGGGCTACACAGCAAGACTTTCTCAATAAAACATAATGACTCAATCATTTTTAACTTAAAGGTATATAAATTTAATCCATTTAAGCCATAAAATTAACCTTTGTTCCTTTATAATACCCACTAAAATATTTTGATCATTGTTTCTTTCTATTTATTTTACTGTATTTATTTCACCTGACAGATACTTAATAAATGTTATTCAACTAGTCACAAGCTATGTAAGTATGTGAATTGATGATTCTAAAGACAGTCCAGTCACAAAAGTTGTATCTTCAGAAGACATAATGCTATGATCTAACACCTGGGTGCATGGATACAGCTGGAGACAATGTAATATGACTGAATCTCTGCCTGTGCTCTGGATTATTCCCTGACTGACCCAACCTGCCTTTGGGGGTTGGAGGTGACGTGGCACGTGGAGTCAAAGACATAGACTCTGGGCAGAGGTGAGAACTGCTGCAGCAAGCCCATCTGAACACTGCTGCAAACTCCTTGGTTGGTCCCAAGAAATCATCTCTTTCAAACAGCAATTCTGCACCAGCAAATCTTGGTCTCTCGGGGAGTCCTCAATTTGGTCTTCCTGCAGGAGATGCTTTAGTGGCTGTGTGGACCCCAGAGGTTATATAGAGGTGCCCCCGCAGATCCTGGTACACTGAATAAGAAGGTAAGCATGGCCGTCAGCCAATAGAGATGGTCCCTGGGACAAGCATGTTACCTACACATCTGTCTGTCAGAAATCTGTCTGTCAGAATCTGCATTCTGTGACTGCTTCAGGTAACTAATTTTTTTTTTTTTCTTTTCAAGACAGGCTTTCTCTGTATAGCCCTGGCGCTCACGTTGTAGAGAAGGCTGGCCTCGAACTCAGAAATCCGCCTGCCTCTGCCTCCCGAGTGCTAGGATTAAAGGCGTGTTCCACCACGCCTGGCGTAACTAAATATTTCACACTCTTCTTTCCTGGGGTTAAAAAAAGAAAACCAGTTCAGAGTTTAGCCTTTGCTGATTTATATGGTGTAAATGATACCAGCTTGGCCTGTTTCCAGCTACTTCTATGACATCACTTGGCTGTGAATGGGGAAGAGTCGCTAATACCCTGATGTGGGGAATCTGGACCAGCGGAGCTTAGGGAACCTCTCAGGTGCTGCATCCCATTCCTTGCTGTACTCAAAGACAAGAATCTAGTAATTCCCATGTCTCCATTTTGAAAGAACAGCTTCTCTCTACTGAAGCATCCTTTTCAGCCTGTGAACACACTATCCTGTTTTCCCACTAAAAATGAAAAGCAAAAGCTTTCATAAGTCAACTTCTGTCTCCAATTAGTAAGCATTTTCTGCTCTCTACATGAAACTTCCTGAGAGCGGTTAGCATAACTAGCCACATGCAGGCGGCTCTTCCCTTTCATTGTGTCTTAGACTCAGTCAGAGGTTGCCCAAGCACTCCACCAAAATTACTTTTTCAGATCAATAATGACCTTGGAATTGTGAAACCTAATAACTAACCCAATACTGAATTCCATATTTAAATTCCTTTGAGCCAATATTAAATTCTACATCCTCATGTTACTTGGCCAATCAGAAGTGTTGAACACTTGGCTTCCAATACTACTTTCCTCTCTCCTGGTTTCTCCCTGCCCACTGATCATGTCTCAGTATCTCTCCTCTCTCCTGATTTCTGAGCTGGAGGAGGAGCTCAGCCCATGAACTTTGGACTTCTCTGTTTATGGTCACTCCCTTTAAGACCTCTTTTGTGGCTTTAAATGCCATCCATAGAAGAACAACTCTAATTAAACAACTTCTAATTTTAGGTCTCTAACTCACACTTGCCATAACACCTGAGGGGTTGTTGTTGTTGTTGTTGTTGTTTTTTAAATATCTGTATTCAAATGCTAACTTAGCTTCTGAAATTTACCCAGTCCAAGCTGGGGCTTCTTGCATAGTCCTACCTGCTCCATATGCATAAAGAACATCCCAGCCTTGACACCCTTCCAATTTGTGGCTTAAGTCATAAACACTATAGCCAAAAATGATCCCCTGTCACACTTCATACCAATATACTAATAAATAAATCCCACAGTATCCACATTCTAGGTAGTTCTAGAACATGATCAGTTTCTCCCTTCACATTCACTTTCACAACTCTTGCCTACCTGGATGCTTTCTACATGGTCTCCTTGCCATCACAGCCTCTCTCTACTACTCATTCTTAATTCTGGCCAAGACAGCAAATCTTTTGAAATTGAAATGAGATCATGCCCTCCTCTGCTCAAAACTACCCTGTGCTATTTCATCCCACTGCAGGTAAAGCCATGATTCTTTCCATGATGGATAATGTCCTGTGTGACCTGGGTCTCTGCCACCCTCTGATTGTATCTATGAATGGCCCTACTCATTCAGATTCAGTCACACACTGGCTTCCTTGTCATTCCTTGAACGAACTGAGAGTTTCCTTCAATATTATCCTACTAGCTGTGCCTTCTCCAGATGTTGCCTGATTTCCCATAGCCTGCCCCTCATCTCCATCACACTCTGCGGCACTCTGCAATTTGCTAGAATCGCTAATTTTGTTATGATGGGAATCTCTCTCGCTCAGTTACTGTCACATACCAGGTAAATATTGATGACAACGATGTATCTCATCTCACTCTTACAATGCTCTGAGATAGACACTATCCATTTCCTTATTACAAATTTAGAAATAAGGCAGGGCTGTAGCTTAGTGGATAGAATGCTAGCCCACCTGGCATTCAGGAAACCCCCAGATTTGACCTCTAGTGGCATTTGTCTGAAATTTCAGCATCCAGGTGGAGGCAGGCAGATGAGGAATTCAAAATGATTCTTGTCTCCATAGCTGTTTACTGTCCCCATTCAAGTGGATGAAATGATGGATTGACAATTCAGAGGGTCCTGATAGGGTATGAACCTCATTAAAATATGAACCTTTGATTTTAATATGCTGATTCTTCTTTCATTGCATTTAAGAAAATAATCTGGTTATACAAAATACTTATAAATAATAACGTCTTCCAAATGGTAGGAAACTTAGAAAAACAAAACAAAACCCTGATTCTCATGATTTCGAGTAGGCACAACTACTCAGTTTTCTCTTATTAAAATGTAATAAAAGCTGGACATGGTGGCACCATGCCTATAATTACAGTTTCTTAGGAAACTAAAGGAAGACGGCAAATTCCAGGCCTGCCTGAACAATAGTGTGATGTTAAGAGCAACCTGGACAATCTAGTGAGACCATGTCTCAAAGTGAAGAAACAGAAACAGCTAGGGAGGTGTGTGTGTCTGAGTGGTTTCAGTGCTACCAACACCATGGTCAGGGTTCGGTTCCCAGTGCTGACCATAATGGCAAATAGTAATAATAAAACCAGAGGCCACACGGTGACACATGTCTGCCATCTCAGCACTCAGGAGGTGGAGGCTGAGGACTGAGTTCTGGGCTATTCCAAAATGTAAAACAAACAAACAAACAAACAAACAAACAAATTCAGTGAATGTGTAAGTAAGTAAGAAGGAAAATACTGAAAATCATACATATCTTTATACTATCCCTTGTTTTTGGTGAAGAAATTTTCCCTTTTGAACCTGGGGCTGAGATAGGTTTCACTTAATAGAAGATACTACACTGGTGAGCCAGGATGACCAGTAGTCCAAAGCCAGCCACATCCTAAGTTTGAGGCCAGCCTGGGCTACAAGAGACTCTATTGCATCACCCCTCCAAAATAGTAAGAAAGTTAGGCTCTATTAAATACTTTAAAAATGGCTCACATGTGGCTGTATATTTAATATGAGATCTGTTTTTTTGTTTTGTTTTGTTTTGTTTTTGGTTGCTGTCACACTATTTTTCTGACTGTCAGACATCAAGATGTGAGTGGAAACCATGTGGACTCTCACACTTGCAGGACAGATAACAGGGCTGGCAGGCTTTATTCCTGGATGGTAGGAAGGAGTAACATACAAAGGGGCTGGGAAGAAAACTTGGGAGAATGATAGGTGCTGAGGACAGGGAGCCTAGGCTGTGGTGTATCAGGAGGTTTTGTGGTTTACTTTTCACTACTTATTTATTATTTATCTGGGTGTGTGCACGAGTGCGCATGTGCATTCGTTGGTGTGTGTGTGTGTGTGTGTGTGTGTGTGTGTGTGTGTGTGTGTGTGTGTGTTTGTGCTTCTTTGCATTTCATCTTAGTGGGTTTATGGCTGGTGTTGCTTTTTTTTTTTTTTTTTTTTTTTTTTTAAATCTTTGTGGAATTTAAGCTGTAGATGGCCAGTAGGCTGTTGTGTTCTGGAGTGAGGAGGGTGAGTGCTGATGAAACATAACTGTTTGAAGGAAATGGGAGGAGAAAGCAAGCAATCAAAGCATATGACAGCCCACTGATGGAAATACCCCTGAGATCGAGATAAGGAGAACCCACATGCGTACATACACCACACTGCACTGCATCCTTAGGAGAAAGGGGTTGATAAAGATGCACACACTGACAGTTCTAGTACAGGCAAGCTTCCAAATACTGGGCAGTCATTGTCCATATCTGTCACAGACAGCGTACACCGAGCAACTTATGTTCGATGGTTCTGGAATTCAGTATTCATTGGCTGTAAAGGAACCCATGTAGGGTTCCAGACTGTTAGAACACAAGCAATCTAACACATTCTGGGCCTTCATTCTGCATTCTGGTCTGTACTAGACTGTCAGGCAGATACAGAGTAATGTAAAATGTCTCTGTCAATAGCAATCTACTTACTATGGCTCATAGAAAGCTATCTTGGCAGATATTGAGCAGTTACAGTTCGTGCAGATGACTGTCAGAGAGCATCCAGGCGCCTAGATTCTGAACCAGTACAGATGCTTGTCACTACATGTGTCTTCTCATATATGCTGGGTTGTTGCAGCAGATGGGTGGCTGTCATGGTTACTGTGTGAGGCTCACCCTCTCTGGTCCTCCATGGTGCTGAACAGCTATCAGATTACAAGACCTGATTCCTATACTGTCAACAATGTAATGGTGTTCATTTTATACTGCATGCAGATTGATTCATGGGAGCATGGGATGGGCTATCGCATGCAGATACCTAACAAGCTGCTAAACAAGTTTCTTACTTTGTGCCCTGGTAATGTATACCCCTAGATATTTTATAAACAACATGGAATAGCTAGTACTACTTTTAGTTCAAGCAGAATTATGAGGTGCATACCTAAATTTTTCTCCATTTTAAGGAAGCACTTACAGCTGAACAATTACATTCCTCTCCTCAGGGCCCACAAGGATCTTTGGCTTTCATTTCTCTTTCAGATATTTCACTTTATAATTCTTTCATTTATCCACACAGATGGCAGGAAACATATTTTGTTTCCCTAACAGATAATTCTGTTTCCTACTCAGAGAGTTCACTGTGTTTACAACCATACATTGCAATATTTACCTTTCACTTCTCATGACTAAATATATTTGTAGTACTTTTATATGATTGATAATATTTAATAATTTTAATTGTCAAAATAAATTAATAAAATGTGTTCTATGTATGGAAACTAAAATATAAGATAAATATTTATGAATAATGTAATAATATAGTATCATTTGGTCTGTTTGACAGAAATTTTTTATAAATTTCAATGTAATGCAGTGAGACAGATAATACAAATTCTTCTACATCTGCCAGGGTTCCAACAACCTGACTTCCTATTTCTGTGAGCAAAAACACCCGACGTGCTGAGGTGTGCCTGCTGCTCTCCCACCTCTATCTCAGTGGCTAAAGTCTGAGTTTTAAAAATAAGCACAGCTGGGAACACCAGATATACTTACACAGAAGGAGGAAATGGGACACCAATCTCTCAGTTACAAAAATCAATTCAATTCAAAATGGATCAAAGACCAAATAAATGTAAGACCTGAAACCATGAAACTAGACAAACATGGTGACGATGCTTCAGGACATTGGTATGGGATTTCCTGGATAAGNAGTTTTAAAAATAAGCACAGCTGGGAACACCAGATATACTTACACAGAAGGAGGAAATGGGACACCAATCTCTCAGTTACAAAAATCAATTCAATTCAAAATGGATCAAAGACCAAATAAATGTAAGACCTGAAACCATGAAACTAGACAAACATGGTGACGATGCTTCAGGACATTGGTATGGGATTTCCTGGATAAGCCCCCCAAAAAGCACGGACACCAAACCCCAAAATAGAGAAGTGAGATTATATCAAACTAAAGTGTTTCTGTACAGCCAAGGAAACGACCACCATAGCAGAGACAACTCATAGGTTGGGAGGGAGTGTGGTAAGCACCTCCTCAGAAGAGGAGATGATAAAGTATCAATGGAATAAAAACAACTCAACAGTGAAAAACAAAAAAAATGATCTGAATAAACATATCCCAGATGAAGAAAAAAGACTAGCAAGGTGGCTCAATGGATAAAAGTGCTTGCTGCCAAGCCTGAGGACCTGAGTTCAATTCCCCAAATCCGTATGGTAGAATAAGGGAACCAACTCTCACGAGTAGTCTTTTGACCTCCACCCATGGGTCATGGCATGTGCATATCCACAAATACCAGTGCCCCTCCCTTTAACCATGCATATCTTCCATGGTCCCATATGAAGCTCTTAGGCTCACAATTTAAGATTTATCTCACATATCTTTCCTTAGGAGTAGTTTCTTTTTTAAATGTTCTGCTTAGTCAACTTCAATGAGTCTGATAGCTAAAATAACTTTTTCCCAGGAATTTTAGCATAGTTCCTCTTTGTTTTCTGGGAGTATGTCCTGCCAATTTCCCTAGTGCTACCCAATAATGCTCCTTACAGCAGAAAGCTCTACCTTAGAATTACAAGACAATAACTATAGGGGACACCTTTCTTTTTTTCTCCTTTACATTGGAGCAGCCCCAACCTCCTTGGAGTTCATGCCTTTCAAAGATGACAGACCAGTTATTCTGCTGTATGACTGTCTACTTTGGTGCATCTAGTGTCTTGTTGTGACCAAACTTGAGTGATAGGACTTGGCAAATATGCCACGTTTAGTAGAGGGACATCTTGGCTTGGGTCAGCAATTTATATTTGATAGGGATAGTTGATCTTAGTGAGGGTACCGCAAACACCCTCTTGTATGCTTTCAGAATGTTTTAAATGTGTCTCCCTAAGGTTAGTGTGCTGGAAGCTTGGCTGGCCTTTAGTGCTAGAAGTTGGTGTGGAAACCTTAAGAGGTAGGCCTGCTGTGAGGGCTCTGAGAGTGACCCCAAAAGGAACTATTAAGACTCTTGAAGGGGGCCAGGTGTGGTAGCACACATTCCTTTAATCCCAGCTCTTGGGAGGCAGAAGCAGGCACATTTCTGAGTTTGAGGCCAGCCTGGTCTACAGAGTGAGTTCCAGGAAAGCCAGGGCTATTCAGAGAAACCCTGTCTCGAAAAACCAAAAGAAAAAAAAAAAAAAAGACTCTTCAAGAGCTGGAGAGATGGCTCAGTGATTAAAAGCACTAACTGCTCCTCCAGAAGTTCTGAGTTCAATTCCCAGTAACTACATGGTGGCTCACAACCATCTATAACAGGATCTGGTACCCTCTTCTGGCATGTCTGAAGAGAACAACAGTGTAGTCATAATCAATCAATCAATCAATCAACCAATCAATCAATCTTTAAAAAAACTCTTGAAGAATTTTCTGGTTGCTCTCAAGAAAGAACAGGAGGAGGGGTCATGCTGCAAATGGGAAACCCAGAGTCTCTTTTCTGGGTCCTTAGTCTTGCAGATAAAAGAATTTGAAAATGGTCTCTTGTGGGGATTGTGGGGAGGAGCCAGAGTTCTAGGAGCATGAGGGAACGCCTACCGTGTCATGTAGGTGAATTATGACCATTCCGGGGTTCAGACTTCAGCTTGACTGGAAACCAGCCTATCTGTATATAGTCCAATGGGTTATAGAAATGGAGAAAACCACAAGGCTTGAAAGGATCTAGAGGAGGGAGAGAGAGAGAAATTTGTGCTTTCTGAGATAGATATCAGTAAAATGAGTAGTTTCAGCAATGGACATCTGTGAGCAGCTGCGTGTGGTGACATGAGGGGAGGGGAGTCTTCAGAGAGTGAGCCCGAATGTCCAGATTATCAGGGTAAGCAGGTTTAGGATTTGAACCCAAGTCTAAAACGGAGAGGGCGGGAGGGAGGCAGAGAGGGAGAGGAGAGAGAGAGAGAGAGAGAGAGAGAGAGAATTTAGAATTCAGAAAGAGGGCAGGCATAGCAGAGGTTTTTTTTTGGTTTTTCGAGACAGGGTTTCTCTGTGTAGCCCTGGCTGTCCTGGAACTCACTTTGTAGACCAGGCTGGCCTCGAACTCAGAGATCCGCCTGCTTCTGCCTCCCAAGCGCTGGGATTAAAGGCGTGCACCACCACGCCCGGTTCAGAGGGGGTCTGCTAACAACAGAACTAGAGGTGGGCTTGGGCTTCTGCTGTCCACAAGTACAACAAGGCTGTAATTATTCTTCCCATATTCTTAATATGTCTTCATGTGGTTTATGATTCTTGAAGTTATAACTTTTAAAAGGTGTCCCCTGTCCAGGTGATTGACAGGTCCATTGAATTAACTTTTTTGGAAAGTGGCTATATTATGTTTTTACAACCTTATAATTTCTGAATAGTTTAGATAGACAGTCACATCTCTACCCAAGACCAGGGGTACAACTCAGATTTCCAGATTTCTCTCTCTCTTTTTCTCTCTCTCTCTCTCTCTCTCAATTAAAAATCATTCAACAGTACAGATAAAAAAGAATTAAAGAAAGAAAAACTAGTCTGAAATTTTTTTTTTTTTTTTGGTTTTTCGAGACAGGGTTTCTCTGTATAGCCCTGGCTGTCCTGGAACTCACTTTGTAGACCAGGCTGGCCTCGAACTCAGAAATTCTCCTGCCTCTGCCTCCCGAGTGCTGGGATTAAAGGTGTGCGTCACCACGCCCAGCTTAGTCTGAAAATTTCTTAACCACATGAAGACATATTAGAATATGGGAAGAATAATTACAGCCTTGATGTACTTGTGGACAGCAGAAGCCCAAGCCCACCTCTAGTTCTGTTGTTAGCAGACCCCCCTCTGAGCCGGGCATGGTGGTGCACGCCTTTAATCCCAGCATTTGGGAGGCAGAGGCAGGCGCATTTCTGAGTTCAAGGCCAGCCTGGTCTACAATTTGCAACTATCTGGTTCTAAATTTGCAACTATCTTCCTGTCTCTGCCATCTGAATGCTTGGGACTACACTGGGATGCAGTGCCTTGCTGAGTTAAAACAGTCACCTGTTAACAGGAAGAAATATCCTTCTTTTTATGGGTCTTGCTGAAGCCTGTTACCCCCCCTTCCTTCCTTCCTTCCTTCCTTCCTTCCTTCCTTCCTTCCTTCCTTCCTTCCTTCCTTCCTTCCTTCCTTCCTTCCTTCCTTCCAGTATTTGAAATCTTTAGGACAGTTGTAGCACTACCTCCCTACTTTCACATGGCATTTCAAGGACTATGGAGGGCAGTTGTGACACCTTCTCTTTAGTAAAGTTACTATGTTACCAAAGATAGAGGAGATGGATTCCAAGGCTTACTATGAATGAGGGGCTCATCCTCAATGATCTGAAATCTTGCTAATGCCTGACTAACTGTCTAACAATGCCACACATGTGCAATCAATTCATTCTACAGTTTATTTTGAAGCACATTCTATAGCAAACAAATTCTTTTTTTTTTTTTTTTTTTTTCCGAGACAGAGTTTCTCTGTGTAGCCTTGGCTGTCCTGGATTTTTCTTGGTTTTTTGAGACAGGGTTTCTCTGTATAGTCCTGGCTGTCCTGGAACTCACTCTGTAGCCCAGGCTGGCCTCGAACTCAGAGATCCGCCTGCCTCTGCCTCCCGAGTGCTGGGATTAAAGGTGTGCGCCACCACGCCCGGCAGCAAACAAATTCTTTTTTTTTGTTTTTTTGTTTTTTTGTTTTTTTGTTTTTCGA
>CACVCL010032217.1:0-19605 GCA_902729485.2 Mus minutoides | reverse complement strand
CTTTGCCCCTTCCTAGAATTAAGAACAAAGCACACACTGAAGGAGTTACAGAGATCATGTGTGAAGCTGAATCAAAAGGATGGACCAACCAGTGACTGCGGCTGCCAGGGATCCTTCCCATAATCAGCCACCAAAATAAACACTATAGCATATGCCAGCAAGATAATGCTGAAAGGGACCTGATATAGCTGTCTCATGGAAGGCTATACCAGTGCCTGGCAAACACAAAAGTGATTGCTCACAGTCAGCTATTAGTTGGAACACAGGACTCCCAAGGAAGGAGCTAGAGAAAGTACCCAAGGAGCTGAAGGGGTCTTCAACCCTATAGGTGGAAGAATAACATGAACTAACTAATTCCCCCTGCGCTCATGTCTCTAGCTGCATATATGGAAGAAGATGGCCTAGTTGGCCATCATTGGGAGGAGAGGCCCCTTGGTCATACAGACTCTATATGCCCCAGTACAGGGGAACGCCAGGGCCATTACATGGGAGGGGGTGGGTAGGGGAGCAGGGTGGGGATGCGGGAGGATAAGGGGAAATTTCTGGATAACATTTGAAATGTAAATGAAGAAAATATCTAATAAAGAGAGAAAAAAAAAGAATGTCACCAGAAGAGGAATAACAGAGGAGAATGTAGAAATAGCAATAATTAGAAACGTTTAGAAGTCTAACGATTTTCAGAAATTGCAAGAAGCCAGCTACAGCAGGTCAAATGGGGCTTGTTTAACAAATACCTAAAAGGGATTATCAAGGGGAGAGGTGGTGTCTCATATCATTGAAGTTCCAGGCAAGATAAGCTAGGTAGTGCAACCAGGACAGGCAAGTTTCTGATTAGTATAACACCTGCTGGATAGACCACGTAGGAAAGCAACTGCTGTTATTTTGAAGCCATATGAATACATGTGAATGTACCTAGGATGGATTACACAAAGAAGTGTCTTAGTTAGGATTTCTACTGTTGTGATAATATACCATGGCCAAAAGCAACTTGGGGGAATCAAATGGTTTATTTCATTTTTCAGTTTACAAACCCATCACTTAGGGAAGCTAGGGTAGGAACTTGGGGTGGGAACCTGGAGGGAAGAACTGGTGGAGAGGCTATGGCCAAGTGCTGCTTTCTCATATGTTTTTAATTCTTTAATATATTTTTACAGGTCAGTCTTCATCCCCCTCTTTGTCAGCCCTCTGACTGTTCCTCATCCCATACCTCCTCTCTTGTCTCCAAGAGAACATTCCCCACACACACACATACACACACTCCCATCTCACAAGACCTCCTACTCCCTGGTGCCTCAAGTCTCTTGAGGGTTTGGTGCATCTTCTCTGACTGAGTCCAGATCTGGCAGTCCTCTGCTGTATATGTGTTGGGGGTCTCATATCACCTAGTGTATGCTGCCTGGTTGGTGGCTCAGTGTCTGGGTGATCTCGGGGGTCCAGGTTAGCTGAGACTGCTGGTCTTCCTAGAGGGTCTCCCTCCTACTCAGTTTCCCTATAGCCTGCTTTTTTTGATGCTATCTAGGACCACCCTCTCAAGGATGTGACTACTCCCTGTGGAATTCACCCAACCACAACAATCATCAGTCCAGGAAATGTACCATAGCTTTGCCCACAAGCCAATCTCTTAGAGCATTTTTCTCACTTGATGTTTCCACTTCCAAAATGACTCTAGCTGTGTCAAGTTGACATAAAAGCTAGCCAGCACAGGAAGTCTGAAGATGAACTTGGAAACCAGGAAGAACAGAGGGTAAGAAAAAGACTGGGTCACATCTTTATGAAAGGGAAATGAGAAGACATATAAGAAGAAAGCCAAAGGATGATTCTGGGGTGGGTATTAGAATTATTTCAAGGAAGTAAGAGTCACAGAAGCATTGACTGTTCTACAGTTCAAGTGCACACACCTGTCCAGGACAAAGTGGAATCATTACTACATTCCAACTGACTTGCTACTGACTATTATTTGCATGTACAATAGATCGCAGGTAAATGGGTTTCCTTGGGTCATCTAAATAAAGATAAAGGCTTTTCAGAAAATTATTTTAAATACATAGTAAAGAGTTTTCAGTAAGAAAAAAATAACAAAAGTTGGATAGAAAATCTTGACTAAGTAAAAATAATTGTCCTAAACTCAGAGGAGGGATAACAGCAAATAGAAGCATTGAGTAGGAGCCAAAAGGCAACAGACTGGACACTGGAGAGAATTCTTCATAGACAGTTAAAAGCAAGTTACAAGTGTTGTCATGATCTGTACGCCTTAGGACCATAAGCTCTTATGCATCTTCAAACATTTAATATTATCCTTGTGGAGGAGAGGTTGACTATATAAATGGACAATATTATATCATAGGCTGTGATATCAGACAAAATAATTCAAAATGTACTGTCCAACCAATGTCAGCTAATATCTGCTTCTGGTTACCTCATCCATGGCTTCCCCGTTCCAAGTCTCTAGTGCCAGGTCATATTTGGCAGCTGACACAATGCTCAGTGACTTCTTTCTTTAGCTAGGCCCTACCATCTAAAGTTTCAAATCCCATCTATCTATTTCATTCCCCCTGGCCTATGATGGGTGGTAACTGACCAATTTCTGAGATGGGCCCAATCTTTTCTATTATCCTAGAATAAAATAATTGACTTTTAAAATTCTGTACTAATCTTTTCATATACTATGAATCCCTTGATGCCGAGTTGAAATCTCTTCAAGTCTTCCTAATTAGACTTTTATACATACTATTAACCAAGCTAAAATTGACTAGCAGTAGCCATTGCACAGCCTGTATCTAGGACAAACCTAAAATACACAAATTAATTACTCTGAGTTTTGGTCCCAACTTCCACAGTATCTCAGTATGTTAGTATCTAGACAAAATGTACATAAATTCTTTACTGTAATTTAGCATGCAGAATCGAAAGCAAGAGATTTTAATCTTTATCAAATTCTGATATTGATTATCCATCAACCTCTGGATAACTGAGAATGAAGAAAAGAAATACGCAATTTTTAGTTTTCTTCAATATGTTTATATTGTAGTGTTTACATCATGATGTGAAACATCTGCGCCTCTGGGCTCTACAGTCTCATCTTTGGGTGGCTATTACTTTTAGAATTCACTGTTAACACTTGAGAGACAATATGTTCTTCCCATGAAATAGCTCAACATATGAAGAATTTCTTGAAAATGGGATTTGAGTGCATGTGAGTCCATGGCTCTTGGGAAATGGCTGCAGTGTAGAAGTTGCACAAGATGCAGGCATTGTTATTCTCACTTTAACTATCAAGTTCTTAGTTATAGGCAGAATAAAAAAATTATATTCTTAAAAGTTATTACACTCTCGTTACACATAAAAATCATCTCTAAAAGAAAAATTCCTAGAACTGTAAATAATCCAGCAAAATGTTTCACAGAAATGCACTCGATTTTATCACATCTTTTTCTTTTTTATCAGTAATACAACTCCATTCAGAGTGTATGCTCTCAATATTTTATTTGATCCATCTACAGAAGATGGGAGATTATTCCCCTGAAAACAATTTTAACTTTGTTCAAGTAAAACTTTATAACCACATCTACAGCTAGTTGAACCCTTCACAAGAACAACACTGAATGCTCTCCATTGCAAAAGTTTAAAAATGTCAATGTCCATGGTGCTTTTCTCTGTGTTGGAAGAATGGTGTCCTTTCCCCCTGTCTGAGTATAAGTGACTCAGGGAATCAAATAGCCCTTTTGATAACTCTGAACTATATCCTGAACTTACTCTGTAACAGTTATTGTTATATTTAATCTATTCATTAATTCATTTCATATTATTAGTGTGAGGTTTTACAGTTCTCTTTCAGAAATGACATTTATTTTAAAAAATTAGAATTGTTCAGGTCTGAGAAAGACAATGCAATGTATATGGTAGTAGGAATTTACTATCTGGATTCTCAGTATCTTCTGTAGGGTAATACAGCACTTAGTAATCAAATACTATTGGTTTATTTACAAATGTTCACACCACATGAAAAAGCATGGCTGTAGATAACCTACATCAATTTTAGATCTTGTTCTCAAATGATTCTAATTTAAACATAAAAGGAAGTTTCAGGTTGAAAACTTTTAAATTTTACAGCTGTGCTTGAACATCTAGTGAACTGTATTATTGCCTATATTTTACAGATGAGTATCTTGGGGTGTGAAGGAACTAAAATCCTTGCCCAAAATCATATTGGAAATGACTACAAGAGCTGAGAACTGACCTGAGGCAGTCTGGCTACAGAATCAATGGTAGAATTTTCCAGCATCTCCTGTTGCTGGACAAGAAGTTATTTTTTTCTGTGTTCTTATGGATGAATTTCTTTTATAATTCATAATTTCACAACCTCAAAAGAACCTTTTACTCATTCTCTACGGGGACTATGTAACAATACTGGTCTAGGTCATTTGGGTACATCAAAGCCTTTCTTACCTTGTAACTATCATCAACTACTGTAGACCTGAACAGAACTGCTAAAGCATCTGCATAGTCTCATGGACTTGGGGAAGTCAGTCTCTTTCTTAACTCCTACACGAGCACGTTCTAGCTGTGCTGGTGAGTTGGGCATCAGGTGCCATCTCTTTTATACCCAGTTTTCTCAGTGATACCCGCTCATCCGCAGTTGTCTTCCAGTCCCTGATTTTTATGAGAACTTTACCTGGTGATAACCAAGTATCCCCAGTGGTTCATATCAGCCATACCTCTCCGCTATGGGCTGATTTCCCTCCTTGGTTTATGCAACCTTTGTCTTTCAGATGGGTAGTTTTGCTCCTCAGTTTGCCATCTGTCTCAGCCCGCGGGATAACTGCTCTCACCGTCCACAGTCTCACGGGTGAGGCTGTGATCATTTTCACAGCTTGTTTAAAGGTCTTTCAAAACTTAATCAGTTTCTATGCTGAATAGTCTCTGAATATCTCTGGTACTGGGTGGGCCATTACCATCAGTATGCTGAATTGTGGATTTTCCCTTCTGTTAAAGATATGGCTTGTGTGGTCTCTTATACTACCTCTAACTCAGATTTCTTCCTATTGGATTCCTCTCAGAGGTCGAAGGTTTTGATACTATGACTCTTTAGTAAAGATTTAACTTTTATTCATTTTTTTCTCCTTTGGTCCCACAGCCATAAAAAGCAATGGTTGGCTCGCCAGCATTTCCATCTCTTTTTAGTTCTCTCTCTTTTCCAATTAATTGGCCAATTCAGTGCTGAAGTGGAGGATGCCAGATACATACACCTTTCCCATTGTGATTTTTCTCATTGAAAGTTATCTTTGAGCTGCCACCTTGGCCTTGCTTCCACATTGTATTATCTGTAGCATTAGTGTGTAACAGCATTAGCACATGTCTGCCATGACAGTTTACACACAGTCTTGTCGCATGCATCCCATTCTTAGGGACTGTAATGCATGCACTAAACCTTTAACCATTTCTAAGGTATCCCCATGTTCATGTGGCAGAACCCACACATCAAGTAGGTATGTTAATCTATACACTTAGAAAGCAGACACCTCAGGGTCCCCTCCAGGATGTTCCGTTCTCAAGTAAGTTAACTATGATAGCATGTTCTTTGTATGATACATCTCAGAGAGCAGGAAACCACCTAGAGAAAGGAGGTCCACCATCCCAGACCATACTAGTAAAAAGTAAAAAGTAGTCTATCTGTGTTTCCCTGCCAGTTTTCCTCCACCCTTACATGAATCAGGCTGAGGTTCATGTCTCAGCACCCACTGCAGGGGCCATTTGAACATTCCTCCAAAACACACCTTTGGTTCTGTTAACAGCCCGTTTGGGTGCCAAAGGTATTGTGTTAACTTTTCTGGGGAGACATAGACAGATGTATATTCACTCACTCTAGATCTAATAATAGACCAAAATAATAGTTCTATAAAATTTTAACTTGGCAAACTGATGCGTTTACGTGAGTATAGGTCACAGGAGTGTGGGTGAAGGGTTTCTTATAGAAACATGGCTAATTCAAAATCAAGTGTAGCACCAAAAATTTCACCCATGCCTAGGTGATAACTTATGAAAGCCTCATCCAGAAACTCTTCACATGACTTGCAGGCAGCTCTAAAAGTCATCCTAATAAATCCTCTTTCTATATATAGAGACTTGTTCTATAAGTTCTGATACTTTAGACCTGACAAATGAAATGTAAAGTTCTTATTTTTTATAAAATTATTTGGCTTTTATCATTTGAAGAAGATTCCAATTTTTGAACTTTAGCTATTATAATTGAAAGACTTTTAAAATATTGTGTGTTGTTTGTTGATCTAATAGAGCAAATTTTATAAATAGATTTTAATTTTTATTCATTAGAACAAGGTTTACAACAATTATGTAATTAGTAGAACATTCTAGTAGATGCCACTCTCTAAACAGAAAAAATTTTAAATATAATTAAGGTAATGAATGACTGTTTAAAAATCAAAGTCTTTGCCCAATGGGAAAAGATATTTAATCACAGGTTTTAAATGTTCATGTAGTATTTGTAAGGCTCTGGCAGGGCCTCTCAGAAGACTGCCATATCAGGCTCCTTTCATCATGTACCTCTTGGCATCCACAATAGTGTCTAGGTTTGGTAACTGTATATGGGAAAGGGGATAGCATTTGAAATGTAAATAAAGAAAATATCCAATAAAAATACTAAAAAAAAGTTCATGTAGTAAAAGGACACTGAGAACAAATCAATACTTAATAAAGTATTATTGTAACCTAAAAAAAAGTATTATTGTAGAAAAATCAATCACTAATTTTATCTCATGTTATTGAATTAACCTTTAAAATTTTTTTATTAGAGAATTTCTTCATTTACATTTCAAGTGTTATCCCAAAAGTCTCCTGTACCCACCCCCTGCCCTGCTCCCCTAGCGTCCCCCTCCCACTATTTGGCCCTGGCATTCCCCTGTACTGGGGCATATAAACATTGCTAGACCAAGGGCCTTTCTTCCCGAGTAATTGCCAACTAGGCCATCTTCTAATAAATATGCAGCTAGAAACCTCTATATTAATTTTAACTTAGTCATGGCCATATTAATTTTGAAACAACCATTTACAACATAATTTAATCCTAATGTTATTATTAGAAAATTTAGAAAACAATTTTAACAAGGCCCCTGGACCAGCAACATTCCAGTCTCTCCATAGTACAGAAATTCCAACCAGCTAGTCAGTCTTGCTGAAACAGATTTCTTTCAGTGATTTTCAGTCACAACTTGATACAGCTTCTTTTTAGATGGTTAAGTTCACATAGAGTAACATAGGAAAGACAATCATGGTCGAAAGACCTGGAAGGTGGATCCGAGTAAAGTGAAGAAATCTGCATGGTAGGCCTGTGATCTGTGTTATAGGCATTCTTAGCCTTGCACTTGGAAGATAGGGTATGTAATATATTATAAAGAATTTTACTAAACAGTCATAGGGTATTAAGTCCCACACAGAGGCAGCAATACATGGCTATTAAGGGAGTAATATAGACCAATATAATCTATTGTAGATTTACCTCTCCATTGATCATCTGATTAGCCTTGTAGCATGTTCAATGAAAGGTTCAGTTTTTTTGAAGGAAATTGTTCAAAGCTAGAATCCACAGACACAGGTTTTAAGGCCAACACTTTACAAAGTTAGAACACATAGCCTAGCATGGAAGCTCATCTCAGTTCCAAAGTCCCTGATGCCCAAGTTTCCATGAATGCCCTAGCATCAGGCCCATCTTAGTGGGTTCAGAGTCTAGGCTGATACACACACAGCCAGACTCATGAGCATCAGTTTTGCTCATGTACCTTGCTAGTTTGTGTGGCCTCGTGTTCCAGGCTAGGAGCTGTACATCAAGCTTTAGAAGATAGAGGTTAACTCTAGTAGACTCTGATAATTTATTCCTGATAAATATGATGTCTATATATACCTAAATATGATACAACATTCAAAAGCAACCCCCCAACAGTTACATACTTATAGCAGTAGATACAGACAGGGATTTGAGAAAATGTAACACTCTTTCATGGGAAAACAAACAAACAATCAACCAATTAGTTGCAGTATTAGCCCAATATAATAAAAGCCATATGTGAGAAGACTATAGCTAAAGTCATATTTTCCTGTGAATAAATGAATGATTTTTCTTTAATATCAAGACAAGGATATTCACTCCTGTCCCTTTCATTCATTACATTGTCACTTTGATATACTATGGATTCTCTTAAGTAGAGTGACTGACCAAGAGTGAGACAAAAAGCATCCATGTATATCCACTTTCACCTACTGAGCCATCTTGACAGCCATTATTTTTCTTTTCCTAAATAAATAAGCAATTTATTTGATAATTAATTCTAGAAAGTTTCTAAAGGCCAACACGTAGTCTCATTCTCAGAAATTAGTTTATTGACGTAGGAAACAGGAGAGTTTGCCATCTACCAAGGTTCTGCTAATGTTCTTGTTTCTTTGAATGTGTGTCCCCACAAGTTACAGAGCTACTGGATCACCAGTCTATTATAAAATTAACCAGCCTAGAACACTTGAGCACGTTATCACTGTTCCTTCTTATTACATCCTGTTCTTTCTTATTTCATCCCGACCTACAGTAAGCTCTTGCCAGATCTTGCTTTTGCTTTGCCCTTTCTGATTCTAAAATTATTCTGATGGCCAGTAAAGATGAAATTCTGCATCTCTTCTCCTTGTTCATGTTTTCTCATTCACTAATAATAACAGTTAAACTGCAAGAAAAATGCAGTTTATACATGCTTTTGAATGCTCCTTCCTCTATAATCTTTAAATTGATCCAATGACACTGATAATATTTTCATCACAAAACAGGAGGACTTTAGAAGTCTGTTTTACTTCTCATGAGTCATGAAGGAAAGGGCTTACACACTGGTCAATAATAAACTCAAAGGTCAGGTGAATGGAATTTAATTGGCTGGTTTGGAGTCTAATCACTGAATCAGTCCAAAATATGAGGAGTGGATAAATTCTTGAGTGAATAGGCACTGTAGATTGGAACATGGCTATGTCAAAGACCCCAATGTCTCAGGCCCATGAGAGTTCCCCAGATCTGACTTGGGGTGATGGCAAAGCTTTCCCCTGTTCTGAGTACAAATGTTGACAGTGTGTGCAGAAACCACAGCTCCCATTCCCTGGATACTTATATATCCCCTACAGAGACCTATCACTAAGGCCAGCTATAATTTCTGGTTTGCTCTCCATCAGAATGATTACAGCTCAACTGGTCCCAGATTTTCTGTATGTATATTTCTTCTTTCTTTAGTGCCTGTCATTTCTTCTTTTCCATAAAACCCCAGTTATCTCAGACCAAGCTGTCAGAATATGCCACAAACCCTATATTGTTTGGCAATAAACTTAATTTGCAAGATAATATGTAGCAAGTTTATCCAAAAAAGTAAAAACAAACAGGCAAACAAAAACAAGCAAGCAATTCTTCTGATAGGAGAAAGATTAACTTGCTGTTGACTAGCTTAATACTTAATGTAGTAAATAGGAATGCAACATGCTACACTTTTAGAAGGACCTTGAGGGGAAAATTATTATTTGTCATGGCCTTTCTCCAGGAATGAACATAAACACTTCCTCTTTATAACTCAAGGTTCAAGAGACATTGCTTTGAACAGAGGCAGATTTGGTTGCTGATGAAAATACTTATTAAAACCAATATTTACCTAAAAGTCTGTAAAGCCTGTTAGTCCCTTTCTATTTCTATAATTTGGAGCCTTTTCAAGATGTGTGTGCTTTTTCTTTTTTAGTCTATCCACATCATTTCTGAAAGGTAAACATCTATTGGAAAAAATAACAGAACAATTTGAAGAATAATTTCTCTCTAGATTTGACAATTGATTTTACAGGATGGGAAAGGAGTGCCAAGACTCAGATGACCTGAGATTGATCCCCGGGATCCATTTAGTAGAAAGAGAGAATGGGCTCCTGAAAGCTTTCCTCTGACCCCAACATGCTCACCATAGCAAGAGTGTATACACACACACACACACACACACACACACACACACACACAGAGAGAGAGAGAGAGAGAGAGAGAGAAACAGAGACAGAGATACAGAGACAGACAGAGGGACAGACAGAGAGACAGAAACAGGGAGAAACATTCACAAACTGTAAATAAACATTATAAAAGTTAACAACATTGTATATAGTATTTTATTCCACATTTAAAAAATCTAATATAGCATGACTTTATTTCCTCTTCAATAAACATTCCTTTGTAGAACCTCAAAGAATTGTATTAAGACTTGTTTAAATCTCTTCTATTATTTTTGTTAACAATATGACATCATGAGAACAATATATAAAGATAAGCACTCATAAAATGAGTCTAGCTTGTTTCATGTTGCTGTGATAAATACCACAACTAAAGGCAACATGCAGAGAAAGGAGATTGTTGGGGTTATAGGTTACAGTCCATCATCCAAGGAAGCCAGGATAGGGGCTCAGGGCAAGAGCAGTGGTTGTGGTAAAATGTTGCTTCATTTCTTGCTCTCCGTGGCTTGGTCAGTCTGCATTCATATGCAACTCAAGACAACCTGTCCAGGAGTAGCTGCACTTAGAGTGGACTGAGCCTTCTTCCTACATCAAGCATTAATCAAGAAAAGCCCACAGGCATATTGGAATCAATTCCTCAAACATGGTCCTTCCTTCCTAGATGACTCTAGGTTGTATCAAGTTTACAAATGCTAACAAAGACAAGACACACTCATAAAGCCATAAAGCCATACATAAAGCCATACATAAAGCCCTACATTAAATACACAAAATACTGCCACCAACCCTCCTGCCAAGACTTTGCATGTTTCATTTAAACTGATCACAGTTTTCAATTGTTGTCATTGTCGTTCAAGTTGGACTGTAGATCTTTACAATTCCTTGATGACACTAAGCAATCCTTATTTATCAATTCATTGGTCTGGATAGTGTCACCAGTTAAGAACACTCACTGATCTTCCAGAGGACCCATATTCAGATCCCAACATCTCTATTAGACAGCTCACAACTGCTGTTCCAGGAAAAAGAATACTATCTTTTGACTTTTATGGGCATGAGTATGCTGGTGTACACCCCACTCCCCCCCCCCCCAAACACACTTCTGTACTTATAAAGAAAACTATGACTGTTGGTAGAAAGAGGGTAGAAAATGTACAAAGCTTAATCAAAAGATCCTTGAAAGATCCTAAATGAGAACAAAAGGGTTGTTATTGTACTTAGGCTTTACAGCTACATAAGTAAGACTCTTGGTGGCTTCTCTTCCTGGGTTGCTTGCACAGCACCTCCCAGTTATATAAGCTAGTCTTCAGTGAGGAGGCTTTCAGGCCGGATCTAACTCAGATCCCTTTAGTCCTGTGTCTGAAGTTCATGATGCCATCAATGATATGGACACCTGAGAGGTAACCAGAAGCAATAACAATAACCTGTATTGTTTTGGAATTTTTTGAATTCCCCTGACCAACAATTTGAAAAGGAGTTTCTCCTACCTGGTATTGGGGGTTTTATTAGAGAGAAAACAAACAATCAAAAGCAAAACAAAAACAAAAAACAAAAAACAAAAAACACTACCGCAAGATATAAAGGGGCAGAAATAGCATTCATATCTTGGTGGTAACCAACAGCTATCAGTTTGGACTTAAAACCTTATCAGCAAGAGGGAAATAATGCTGGAGACTGGAAACCTAGTGAATTACCTGTGACTAGTGAGTTCATGGATCTTAGAGGAGAATCTACTACCCTCACCTTCCTAAACCAACACAATTCCCAATTACATTCTAAATATTTATTTTTATACCTACAGATAGGTGTAGATTTCAACTCTCACTGAATAAACTTTTCTTTGCAATAGACAGACAATTACAGAAAAACAAAACAAACAAACAATATAAGAAACAAACAAACAAAAAAGACACCTGGTCCAAAATACAGAGGACAACTAATCATGGGCCACCCATGCCCAGTGGGTATATTTATGGTATAACTCCTACATCTAATTGTAGTGATAATCTTTTTGTGCACAGTGTAAAGGTTGTCTTTGTTTTATTCAAATGCTGATTTCTATCCTGGCAAGGAGTTGAGTACAGGCTGGACTTTGGGGTTGTTATTTTTATGAAGCATCACCCGTCGCAATGTTTTGTAAATGTTCTTCTCCATCACTTTCTGGTTGGTCAATAAAGAGTTGATCAGCCAATTAGCTGGGCAGAAGGGAATAGGACTTCTGCTTTGAGTTGGGGGGTGGGTAGATGGGAGTATCCCAGGGAGACTAGAGAGAGAGGTCAAAGGAGGAAGACTAGGACCATGAGGAACATACAGGAGAGGTAGGTATAAGGCAGAAGGTCCCGGAGGAATCATGAGGAGCAAGTCACCAAATTCACCTTGAAGACACACATGGAACAGAACAAGCCAGGGTGAGACTCAGATTGCGGGTACCATGGCCCGTGGCTGAGGGGTAAATAGCTTAAAGGGTTAGAATAGTTCAGAACTTGCCAAGTTTAGGCTTACAGCTTGTTAATAAAAACACTAGGGCTCTTTGTCTATTATTCAGGAGCTAGAATGGAATGAAGAGGGTATAGAAATGCCTTATACTTATTTGGGAGCAAAAGAACTGTAGCAACCCACCTGATAATTCTACTATACCTAATGACTAGGGAACAGTTTGGAAGGGGGGGTGTAAAAAAAAAAAAGAAAAACTTTAGCTCCAGGGAACCACGAAATCTGTTGTGCTACTGTGTCTCCTAGAAATGACAGGGAAGTTTCTTCAACAATGTAGCTGCCTCAACTAGACCAATCAAGGACAACACTCATAGACATGTTAGCATGGAAACCAGAAATCTTATAGGGTATCACATCTAGACAACAAACTATAGGCAAGTAAAGACTGCTGAGAGAGGAGAAAGTGATATTTCCCGTGAAGGAAATTTCCAGTTTTTTAATCCAATGCCCAAATAGCCATTTTTGAAATCATCTACATTGTAGTTTCAGCAGGTTTTGTCTATATATAACAATTAATGAAGAGGAGTCCAGAAGTTTGGGAGAGGGAGCCATAAGGCCCTGGGGGAAGATTGAGAAAGATAAAGGAACAAAAAGATATGACCTCTACTCAGGTGAACCTTATATTTTACACACAGGAAAAAATTCAGGATGAATTAAAGTATAGTTTGTTTAAAAATATTTTAATAGAGTTCAACATAGACATTAAGGGTGAAGGGGAGACAGGGGGATGGAAAGAGAGCAAAAGTGAGAGAATATTCAAGGTGAAGGAGCAGTTATACACACTCACGTGTGGGTATTAGCTTCTCAAGATGGAGTCACCTCTTTTGGTCATTTCTAACTCTGAGTGTTTACTTAACTGGGGTTCATTATTTTTAAAATACTTTCAACTGGAATTTACATTTTAGCAAGAAAAGTCATTTACTATAATAAAGAAATAATGTATGGACATAATCAGTTACTAAGTGCTCATGGAGAAGATAATATCTATGTAAAGAATGTATAAGAAATCACATGATGTGGGTGACAATCTTAGCACAAATGTTTCTCATGTAGCATGCACCAATAACAGATATTTGGAAGCTAGAGTATTTCTTGGTATGTTTAAAAGTGACCATGTCTTTCAAACTATTTCATATCTACCGTGTATTCCTAGATAGTTTTAAAAAAATGTAACTACAGCAACCCTCTCCACATCCCCCTTTTAATTTTTAATATAATTCTATTTCTATATTGTCACAAAATGAACATTGTCATCTTAATGCGAACATCCAAACAAAATCATTTAGAGTATTTCCTCTAGATGTCTCCTTTTCACCCAAACGTTTTCCCATAGACAGACAGAGGATTTGGGATTTATTTGCTTGCTGATGTGAAGTGGTCTCAAGCAGCAAAAGTGTTCTGACTTTTATCCTTCATTTAAACCTCTGAAGTACTTAAAGTTCCTTTGGTCTGAGCTTCATTGTTTTCTCAAGTTATCAAAATACGTTTTGCATTTTGACATCTCAGTTGCCTTACCTCCTCGGTTTCCTTCATCTTTTAAACATTCCAGTTCTTTTCTAATACCTTTGGTTTATTTCATCAACAATTAAAAAATGACTTTTTTTAATGACTATCCAACCTCTGCTGATCACCTGACCCCATATTTGACTAGATAGTTCTGTTTCTATCCCAGTGCAGATCCTCAGCATTCCCCCTCCATAGGGAACTTTATCCCACATTTCATTAACTCTGCCTCTATTGCATCCCAGTTCTATCTTTATGGATTTCTGTCAATGCCCTCTTCTACTTCTTTGGCACATGCTATGAGCAGTGAGCATTAGTGCAGAGATCTATCACCATGTGGCATCTTTAATTGCACTTCCTTGATATTACTTCTGTATTTCTCCAATTTCAGGTGGCTTCATCAGAGCATCATCTTACTGACTAAAAGTGCCCAACTGCTTCAGAATGAGTTTTGCTTCTGTTTACGTTTTCATAGTGAATCATGCGTGTTCACACCCACTGAGCAACCTATCGAGAAAATTCACTTTATTACCGTGGCTAATTCTACCCACTATTTGTGGGTGACAGTGCCTTTCCCTTTTTAATCTAAGTGTATAGAATCATATTTACCCGAAAGACTTAGAACGTTTGTTTGTGTCACATAAGACACTGGTGTAGTGAGAATGTTGCTTACTTATAAAACCCAGTTATGTTGTGTGAATATGTTTTTGTTTTAATCCCAAGTGTGAGATATTGGGCTGCTTCAGATTTTCCAGAGCAGCTGGCTATGATTTGTCTCATGCTCTGGCTGGGGTGTGATTCTGCCAGTTGAAGATCATTGACATTTGGAATTCTGGGGAATCTTGCAAGGGTATAAAAATACAAGAGCCCAAAAGTCTCTGGCAGTTGCTGCTCTCCTTCCTGCTCCCTCTGCTCCTCCTGTTCCTCTTACTGCTCCCCCTGCTCCCCCTGCTCTTCCTGCTCCCCTTCTGCTGTTCCCTCCTGCCACTTTGTCCTTTACTGGATTGCTGGTTGCTTGTTGGAGATACCATGATGAGGAAGATTAGACTTACCTCTAAGAACTTAACACCCCTAATCAGCAGGAAGTCCCCTAAAGACACCTCTGCCTCCCTCTCCCCTTAAGCTGTTTTCTCTCTTACCTAGTCTTGGGGGGTGGGGGGTGGAAGGGATTGAGAAGGAGAAGGATGGTAGACATAAGAACCCAATAAAGTATCCCTAAAGCAAGGTTACTGACTGGCTATAACTCTGGCCTTTAAATATGCTTTTCCTGCAGATACCTTCCCTTCAGGATAATTCACTTTATTTTGCCTTTGAGGGTTGATGTGATGACAGTAAAAATTTTTAAAAAATGATGTTGAGAGTGTGGTTGCAAATCTCACCTTGTGTGACAAAGTTTAGAAGCTTCAACATCCATTTAGCCTGTTGGTATTAATTGGAATATAATTATATAACCATGTCCTTGTTTTTCCTACAGGTTCTATATTTGCTAACTGATAAAGACAAAAGATTCAGGACCTGATATATACGTCTATAGTTATCAAATGTAATTAGGCTTATTAGTGTGTAGTGGTCATATCCTAAAAATCCCATTTGTTGGTATATGCATATGGAACAAATTCAAAATGAGAGTGACTCAGACATGATTAAAACAGATAACTTTTGGGGCAGCCCTTGACTGGGCAGCAGAGTAGAGCTGACCTGGAGACATAGGTTCAGGTGAGCTGGTCCAGAGAGCATGAGAGCAGGAGAGCTGACCCTGCCTCCTGCCAATGACAGCATAGAGTGGCCTAGCCAGAGTAGTGTTGGAGAACTTGCTCTGTTGGTGCAGATAAGGAAGAGCTGACTTGCTGATCAGCTCAGCTACTACCCATGTCCAGATGCAGGGCTCTGAGTTGGCCCACCCTAAATATACATCATTTGCAAATGATCTGGACATATGAAATGATCTGGACATATGAAATGATCAGTTCTGCGGACCCAAAGCTGCAGGATCTATGACTCAGGGCAAGAACAGGATAACCAGGAGGAGGTCCAGTGAGGATCCAATATTGATGATGTCACAGAAGCCAGAGATCTCAAACCAGATCAATGACTCATTGCAATGACATTTGCGATGAAGATATATGGACAGAGGGATAGACTGTGGGACACACTGTCACTTATTACAGCTTCCATGATAAGATGTTTTCTATGCTTTGTTTTTTGTTTCTTTGTGGTATGTGTGTGGGGGGGAGTGTATGTGTGTGTTATTTGTGGGGGGAAGGTACAAAGGTAAAGGGTGTATATGAAGGGATAGGGAGATGAATGGGACTGGGGTATATGTTATGAAACTCACAAAGAGTCCATAAAAAGTTTAAAATCAGAAGATCACTTTTCTCTTACTTTGTGGTCTGAATTTTAAAAAAAAATTAAAAATTTAAGGCTCTTTTTGGTAGTCTATAGATGTCCTAGATGGTATGGCCTTGAGTCTAATTTCCCAAGCAGACAAGCTTACAGAATCTGCCTCAGTAAATAGAACAAAGTGGGCCACCAAGGAACCCCTGCTTTTTAAGGATATTGTCTAGATAGTTTATGTACCTCTCTTATAGGTGCAGATCCCAGTCCCTCAGCCCCTGATGAAGTCGCTAATCTCTCTTGTTCTGGGACAATGAAATGCACTAGGGACCCATGACTAGAAATAGAAAAAGAAAGATTCTATCAAGACAGGGAAGTGCTTTCAGTGATGGGAGTTTAGCTGGCAAGTGGGGAAAAGACATCTGCTCCAAAGCTGTTTGCCACAAGCCTCATTTCATTTTATAGGGCATTTATATAACAGCTGCTTCCCTCACACACATTTGTATGCTGCTGGCTTTTCTTGAGCAGGTTCTGTTCGTTATATGCAGTTGAAGTGGGAAGGATTTATAGTCTTTCTCTTTCAACTAGCTTCTTTGTGTTGGTTTTCATGTTTCCTTCTATGGTCCTGCCCCAATTGTCCTTTGAGGGCTGTGGCTGCAAACATTTTCTGCAAGAATAGAAAGGTGATGGCCAATTAATGTTCCATAACTACTTCCATGCTGATTGATACTTGTGAGAGGATCCAGACTACTATGGGTGGTATCATCCCTAGGTATGTGGGCCTTGACAGGACAAGAAAGCCTGTTGCACCTGAGTCACTGAGTGTGAGTGTAGGCACCCTTCGTCATGGCTTATGTTCCAGGTTCCTATCTTCAATGAGTGCTCCAACTTTTCCCAGTGATGGACTCTCACCTAGAAGTGTAAGCTGAAAGAAACCCCTTTTCCTCCCCTAAATTGTTTTTATTTTTGGGATTGTATTCTGATTATTTTCCCCTTCTTCTGCCACTCAAACCTCTTCCAGATACCTTTCTCCACTCTCCTTCAAATTCATGGTCTCGATTTTTTCATCAATATCTATTGGGAGAGGCCAAACCTACTTTATTTTGGGACCAGCCTCCATCTTAAAAGAAAAAGAACCTGAGAACTTGTCATGCAGCTGAACCCAAGCTGCACCCAAGTACCAAGAAGGACCCCAATGGCTTGTCCTTGGCCCATATCCCAGAGTTACTCCCTAGTTACTTCCTAGCAACAGCCAATCAAGATTTATCGAACTTTTTCAAATATACTTTCTGTTTGTGACTGTTCATGGTTTTGCTTCTAGACCTCATTCTATTAAATCACTTCCATTAATAAATTTGGATATATTACCACAACAATTATTAAGACACATAAGGAACTCGTTTTTAATTTTAGTAACCATGTCCCCGGGCCCACTGTCATGGCTAGTTGTCTTCTTTACTGCCTTCTTCCTCGGGTATGAAGGTATCTATGTCTGTTGCAATCACCTGCGAGATCTAATACTGTCTCTCTGTTTGTTTGGTTGGTTTTTTGTTTTTTGTTTTTTGTTTTTGGTCTTTTGAGACAGGGTTTCTCTGTATAGCCTTGGCTGTCCTGGAACTCACTTTGTAGACCAGGCTGGCCTCGAACTCAGAAATCTGCCCACCACGCCTGGAGGTCTCTCTGTTTTAATGTTCATTAGCAAACAATTCCATCTGCAACCTCAATTCCTTTGTACTTCTTGTTATGGCTTTACACACTCTTAGATCCTGGATGAAAGGTCTGAAACTTCTATGAGACCACCATCATGCCTACCCTGTGGTTTTAGGCAATAGTTCCAAAACCTTACTCAAGATTTTTATGAAACTCTTAGTTGATCTTATAAGTAGCTGAAAGGAGCAATATTGTATTTTCTGATCAAATTTAGTTAAATAATATGACAAAACATTATGTTGTATTTTTAAATATAATTTTTATTCTTTGATAGTTTTGTACATTTATGTATGAACTTCAGTTCTTTTTGCTCCCCTCCTATTACCCTTTTATCCCTCCCCCCTTCTTTTCTGGAATGTTTCTTTTTTCCAGCATGTCCTCTTCCTACTTGTGTGTGAGTGTGTGAGTGTGTGTGTGTGTGTGTGTGTGTGTGTGCACTCACACCCGCAAGAGAGAGAGAGAGAGAGAGAGAGACTCACAGTCTCACAGTGTTTAATTAGGGCTGTCTGTGTGAACATTCACAATAGGTGAAAGATTGCTTCCTGGAGCACTGGCAGCATATAGTACTTACACCACTGAAACAAATGCCACTGTCTTCTTTGGTTATTATTAATTGTAAGTAGTCCCACAGGGATGGGTGAAGCTTCGTGATCCCTAATCTATTCCATAATGAATGTTGAGAATGTTGACAGGCTCATTCTTGTACTGGTAATCATAACTGCAGCGAGTGGGTGAGTACGTGGGCTTATCACAAATAGAAGACACTGTTCCCTAGCATCTCTCCTCAATCTCTGGCTCTTAATCTACTTCTACTTGCTCTCTTTCTTCTCTCTGATGTCTCCTGAACCTCGATGGGTCCCTGGATGGAACAAGGAGTAGATGAGCTGTCCCATTTAGGTCCAAGTACTCTATTGCCATTTCTTGTCTACACTTGGGCCAGTTGCATGCCTCTGGATATTTCTGCTCAGCCAATACAACTCACATTATTTTAAGCCCCTCTGAGTATATACTCACAGATATGAACAGATAAACATTCACCCAGACAGGGAAAATATGGCAGATCAAATATATGAGTCCACTCAACTCTAGTTTAGTGAACTGTTAAGTTTAATGATGTTGCTAACAGAAGCACAGGTGATTCAAAGGTGGCTCCATTACCAGGATCCCACCATTCGTGACTGACAATGAAGAAAAGAGACATCCCTGGAGCTCACTGCCCAACTTGCCTGAGCTGCCCACAGGAGAGCCTCATCTCTGCAACTGTTTACTGTTCTTAAAGCTGCAGGGTGGGACATGTGTATCTTATGAGTTCATAAGCTTCCAGGGCCTTTTAATTCCTGAGACTTAACAGCTTACCCCATGCCTCCAGGAAGGAATGTTACTATTAGAGGTTAGAGAGACACAGTAGGACCTATAAAGATATGTTCAAAACACACTACTATTTTCTAAGGAATTAAAGGTGGCTGAGCATGATGGGAATGATAGCTCTACTTCCAATATTTGAGAATCTAAAGCAGGAGATTTCCCATAAGTGTGTGGTGGCCATCC